>JACXGI010002500.1:0-67070 GCA_016801175.1 Esox masquinongy | reverse complement strand
TAGGTACTAAAAAAAGTACCTGGTACAGGTACTATCCCAACTTTTGGTCGGTGGAAAAGCAAAAAAGGTGAGCTGAGTCGAGCCGGTATCATGCAGTGGAAAAGCTCCCAAAGCGGGTAGAGTCGAGGCGAGTATAGTCGAGCCGGTACGATGCAGTGGAAAAGCGCCAGATCTAAGACTGGCCAATAACAATAAAAGATTTAGATGGGCAAAAGAACACCCCAGCAAGGAACACGCCAGTGGCCCACCGGCGACCCACAAGCCTTCTGTTGCTGTGGCCGCCGAGGGTTTCTGCAAAGCGGCGGCCGCTTCTTTTTATAGCGGGCGTCGCAGTCGGGCCACCGGTGGGCCATTACATTACAACGCCTTCCAACAATACCCTGATCAGCGGCTCACCAGCGGCTCTACGGCGGCTAGCCGCTTTTCTGCACCAAACCCAGCAGGATGCCTCACGCCCCAACATTAGGTTTTATTTATAATAATCCTTTATAATAATTTTGGTCATATCACAAATGACAATGAACTGAATAAAATCTAAACAATTTATTTCAAATAGTGCAAGATGCATACAAAAAAACCTGCATTACACAGCAAGCATACAAAATAAACATGTGCAAATGAATTGAAATACATTTTTTAAAAATCAAATAGTGCAAGAAAACGTGTCCAGCAACAGATATAGTAAAATTACAGTATTTGAATGTGAAAAAGTACAAAATAAACATAATACAATACAAAATAAACAAGGGCTAGAATGGCAGTAATATACATAAGTGTGACCTAGCAGCAATCGATAGTTATTGAATATTATAGACACATCAGTGCAATAAGCTTATGAATGGTGGCATCGCACACTACAACTACAGTCAGAAATAAGAATATTCACACACAGCTTTAAATATATTAAGAGGCTAATGTGATCATATCCATAACACTACATAGCAGCAGTTAAAAAAAAAATAGAGTACTGTAGATTAGCAGCAATATTGGTTGTGCTGGAGATGTCGTTCATATTCACGGCAGGTCCCTTGTACCGCCGCAACGTCTTCTCCCTCCTGCACGGTCAGCTGCCCCTTTCTGGTACCTGGGGACCTGGTTCTGGACAGCCTCGTCAGTGGCATCCCGGTTGGAAGGATTCTTCCTTATGGCTCCTGTAATACAGTAATCAGATATTGTACTTAAATGGTCTGACATGATTTTGAGAATTGCATGACATTCAAGACAAATGAAATTGTTCATGAAGACAACATGCTAGCGCAACTATAGTCTTGTTTTTACACGATTGTAGAGCCAGCTGTGCCCTCAGAGCTTGACTCGTCTCTTCAGTCAGACGTTTATCAGAAGCTAAAAAGCACAATGAAATGTCAATAGCTTAATAGAGAAATAAACAAAATTGCCATATACATGTAATTTCAGAAAGGCTATACAGTATTGCATTTTAGTAAAGGGCACACGCTCAGACAAATGCAGTTTCATGAAGACAAGATGCTAGCGTAACTATAGTCTTGTTTTTACCTGATTGTAGAGCCAGCTGTGCCCTCAGCTCGACCTTCTCTTCAGTCAGCCGCTTGATCTTCTCCAAATGTTCTGAAAGTAAAGACAGACAGTTAATTATTCAGTCCTAGATATATGGTTATTTTACAATCAGAACTCAAATCGCAGTGTCCGCCAAAATGTTCATTCTTACCGTCATGTGCAGAGCTAAAACTTCTCCCAACATCTGCCTTCTTGCCCTTAAAAATAAATTGAAATTGACAAATAAAATTGGAAGCAACATGCTTTAATAACAAGTTAAGAATCTGGGTTAAGTGAATGAACCCACACATACCTATGTAGCAGTTCTCCACATGGTGGCGTGGAGTACCTCTCTGGTGCCTTGGAGTACTGTGCTTGCTTTATCCTAAAAATAAACATAAAAGTTGGTGAACAGGTAAATATGGTGAAACCAAGTAAACATTGCAGCAATTACCAGATCAACATGTAATTCACATACCTCCATGGCTGCAATCCACAGGGTGTTGTGGTGTAGTTGTGCGTCCTTGGGTGGTAGGGGCCCACGCTGGAACGATTTTTGCTCCTCTGGCGATACAAACGTCCGGTCTCTCACATATCTAGGAAAAGTTAAGGTTTTGTAAGCATTTACCCTGCAAAACATATTTTCATTCCAAGTTTCAAATTGTTATTATGTTTTCAAATTCACCTGCATGCTTGATGAGTTTATAAGGGACAGCCTCCCAGGTGTCTTCAGGTGGTGAACAAGTTCTGGCAAACTTGTCGTGGCTGAAGGACTTCCTGCTGGTGATGCTGTGTGGTGGCCAGTAGCAAAGTCCCCCTTTGAGCCACAGGAGTGGAACTACAGCCATACAGTCATCCTCCTCCGGGAACAAAACTACAGAAAACGTCATGACCTGAAAGCAATGTTTAGAAAAGAGGTTTAAAAAACCGGCAGCAAGACACACACAGGCTAGCTAAGAACAATGTGGATACACAAAGACACACAAGACACCTCAGTAACGGAATTGTAACAAGTGCAGGTTTAGCTAGTCTACCTAAATGTTACTGCCAAGAGTAACGTTATCCACATGATGTGGATAACGTTACACAAAGAAACTCGATTAAGCTAACGTTATGTATCAGTTGATAAAAGTTACAAGGAATAAGCACATATATGATAGCATTCTAACTTTTTGATACACTAAGAAACACGATTTAGACAAGTTAGCTAACAGTGTTACCATACCTGTTCAACTGTTGATATGCGAAGAAGCACTAAACATCCGAACTTGAGGATAAACAAAGAAACAAAAAATAGTAAGCAACCAAACTTGTGGACACAGGAAGAAACACAAAGTTTACTGTAGGTATTTCATCTCAGGCCAATGCTGTTTTTTTATTATTTTCATCTCAGGCCAATGCTGTTTTTTTATTGAACAATTTGAACATTACATTACGAACCTAGTGCCATTGCTTTGCCATTAAAGAATTTTAGTGAGAAAGAAAGAAGAAAAAAAAAAGAAGAAAAAAAAAAATGGGGGGCAGGGATAGACATTTTCCAGACCCACCAGTGGGAACTCGTTGCATTAGATGAAAGAGAGTCTTGCTGCTATACAGCATAATTCACAGTAACACCTTATATGCGAGCAAGCAATGTTATGTCAGAAAGAGAACTGATAAGAGCGTCCCAGGCCTGCACAGTAGATGCTCGCGTTTTATGTATGACAGCCAATGACCTTTCTAAAAGAGCAATGTCTCTAAAATGATTTAGCCATTCTTTTGCCGACGGGATGTCCGGGGAAAACCACAAGTGTATTATGTTCTTCTTAGCGGCGGTCAATCCTGCAAATATAACTTTCTTCTGTGCCAATCTGGTATTGACACTAAGAACGGAGACATCATTGAATAGAAGTAGGAGGGGGTGCATAGGAATGGGAAATCCTAAGATATTTTCAAGGTACCTATGCACCTTGGACCAGAGGCCAGACACAGAGGGACATTCCCAAAAAACATGAAGGTATGTGCCAACAGTTTTCTGATCACATTTTGTTAAGTTGGGATCATCTGTCAGTTTCATTGTAAAGCGTCTGTATGGTGTGGCATAAAATGTATGCACAAACTTATAATGAATAAGTTGATGTGCTGGATTCTTTGTTCTAAAAGAGTAAATAGTGTTTCAAGGGGCTCTGCATCATTGTCAGTCAGTGATGGTAATTTAAGTTCTGACAGATACAATTTAAGGGCAGCCAAGTCAGGAGCAAGGTCCACTGTATAGAAACGAGAATAAAATTCTGCAAAAGTATTATTTATTTCACCTGGGTCATAGGTGACAGGTCCAGATGATGTTTGGATTGCACTGATAGTGGAAAATGATTCATTTTGTTTTAATCTGGCTGCTAAAAGCTTGCTTGATCTTTCGCTTTGATAATAATATGTGAGTCTCGTACGATGAATTATAAACTCAGCTTTAGCCTTGAGCAGAGTATTCAGTTCAAATTTCAGGGCAGAGAGAGCTGAATGGTTTTGTTCAGAAAACTGCCGTTTTAGGTCAGATTCCAAAGTTCGTATCTCATCTTCTAATTGCGTAACCCTGCGCCTCCTGGTCGCCTTCAAATGTGAGGAAAATGATAAGGCCTCTCCCCTTATAAAGAACTTAGTTGTTTCCCAAAGTATTTGGAGTGAGGCTGCTGTCTCCAAATTAATTTCTAAAAATACTTTAAGATTATTTCTCAGTTTTTTCAAAAATTCTGCATTCTGGAGTAATGTTGTATTGAAACGCCACCTGTGTGTATCTTTACTGTGGGTCGGTAGGAACTTAAAGTTATATAACACGGGCATGATGTGATATTACAATAGGAAGGATATCAGTGGAATTGATACAGTGATTCAGGGAAGTGGAAATGAACATGTAATCAATTCTCGAGTATGTCTTGTGTCTGGCCGAGAAAAAAGTATAATTCTAAACTAAAGCGTTCCTTAAGCGCCATGGATCGATAATATTAAGCTCAGAAATAAAGGTGTTGATCCCACAAGGGGAGTCCTGGCTTGAACTTGCATTCATAGATTTGTCTAAATTTGTGTCACACACCTGGTTAAAGTCATCCCTGACTATAAGCTGATGACCTGGAAAGTCTAAGAGAGTATTAGAAATTGTACTTAAGAAATTTGGATCATGGACGTTTGGGCCATATATCGACACGAGAAACATTTTTATATTGTTAATTGTAACACAGACATAAGTCAGTCTACCAATGTCATCACTGCCCGATTTTTCCCCCTTCACCCCTAACTTCCTACTGAATAAAATAGCCACTCCCTTTGTCCTATTTGTCGCAGAAGAGTGAGCAACACACTTATAAAATCTATTCTGAAACCTATGAATATCAGTTGTTTTCAGATGTGTTTCTTGGATCAGGGCAATGGAGATCTCTTTACGTTTAAGGAATTCTAGGCATTTGGTGCGTTTTACTGGAGAGTTTAGGCCCCGTACATTCCACGACACTATATCAATGGAGTTATCCATATTCAAGTTTGTGCCATTTTATCAGCTGGAGGATATCATATGTAGGTCTACACGAAATGTTGCTCCTCAAATATAAAGCATGCAAATCAGAAAAAAACGTATAACAGTCTCTACAGAAATGGCAATGCTTTGGCAACAAACACAGAACAATTACAACAAAACATTCCATCCGCAAAGGATGATAAATGGTCTCTTAGGATGGAGAAGAAAAAAATAAAAAATAAAGAAGAGCTTTCTTATTAAGTAACTGTGGCTTTCAACAGTGATACACGTCTCCTGTCCGAGTCTGTTTGGGTATCAGAAACATTAACCTAATAACCATCCTTTTGTAAAGCAAAATTGGGCTCTAATCAGGTTATCTCCTCAGAATCAGTCTGCATTCGTCTGAATTGAATACTTAAAGTGACTTAATCAGTATCAGGAGGTAGTATGCTCTTTTAAGTAAACCTAGGTCAGATACTCAGTGCAGTCGAGAGGGGTGTAAGCAGCATGAAACCTTAAGTAATCCGCTGTTTGGGTCAAGTTGGAGCGGGAGAAGTATCCGCCGAGGGTCCCTCGTCATCCGGTATGGTGGGGAAAGAGACACTGGGGGGTGCCGGCTTCACTGGATGTTGAGCGAGGGCTCTGGTCGAGCATGGCCATAAATGTCTCTGCATCCGCCATCCTTTCGAAAAAGTGTAGCGAGCCGTTGTGTCTAACCTTAAGGGTTGCTGGATATATCAGGAACGGCCGCAGACCTCTGTTGGCAAGCTGTGTTCTCACCGCGTCGAAGGCTTTCCTCCTCTGCGCGGTATCGTTGCTGTAGTCGGGGAAAAACAGCAACCTGGATGTCGATGTCCACCCCTCACTGGATATCTGGTGTGTAGGCGCGGACGAAAGGGCTCTGGCTCCGTTGAGAATTTTCTCCCTGTCCTGGTAACGAAGTAGACGGAAGATGAGTGTCCGCGGACGGCTGGTCCTGTCCTGGGTGGTGAATATACGATGAGCCCGTTGAATTTCAATCTTCTCCCCGACCAGGGAGGGGATGCACACAGGCAAGTTATCTTGCAAAAATCGGATGGCATTTTCGCCCTCTACTTACTCTGGCAGGCCGACAAGTCAGAGATTAGACCTCCGTGATCCGTCCTCCATCTCAGCGACTTTCTGGCGGAGGTTCAGTAGCTCCTTCTGGAGGTCACCCACATCGTGTTTCACCGATCTGATGTTAGCCGATGTAACATCTAGCCTCCCCTGCAGCTTTCTACCGGCCTCGGCTTGCTGTGTTAAATCCTCGCTGAGTTTGTTCACTGCCGAGTTGGAGGCTTCAATCATAGCTTTCAGGGCTTGAAATTCACCGGCAAGCATTTCCTCAATTGCCTCTCTTACAGCCAACTTAAGTTTTCCAGTTAGCCTTTCTTCTTGCTCACGCAACGCTAACAAGATGGCTGTGTTTGAATTATCCTCCGGTTCTTGGCCCGAAACTTTCTTTTTGCCCGCTGTCTCGTCCATAGACGATTTATTCTTCGCTCCTCTCCTGCTCGACATTTTGTAGTGATACTTAGACGTAATTTAAACTAGAATTTTTTCTGAATTGTAGGATATTTTGTGTATTATCGGACTTTTGAGACGGAGCTCAGAACTACACGCGCATCACGCGTGGGCAGGCACCGGAAGTCCCAACGCTGTTTTTTTCAAGCTCAGTTTCTATAACTTGTTTTCCCGCCAATGGTTTAGAACTTGCGTGCAGCTACCAGTGACTTTGACTAAAGAATTCGAATGTTAATAGAATATTGCAAACAGTTATTGTTTAATACAAAACAGTCACTACGTTCTTACTCAGTAACCTAACAACATTTAGTTATTTATAATAATGCAGAACAGAACTCACCATAGCTATGTAGGTGACTCGGCGTTCAATAATTTTCAGTCCGATGTCCAAAAAAATCTTGATCTTCGTTTGTTTCGGGAGTTCATCAAATTGTAGTAAAACAATGTCATAATCCACATGTTGTATTGTCCAATTCAGAGCATATAGCTTATATCTTATACCCTTTGAAAAAGAGTTGTTCCTTTTCCTGAACGAGACTTAAAAAACCAAGTCACTTAAATGATCCAGTTTTCACATTACCAGAACATGGGATTCCTAGCTTGCAAAATGGCGATTGTCTTGCCTTGTGTGCAATTCACATTTGCTACAACGCCATCTACGGACATGGCGGTGTTTAAACACTGTAAAGAACTGTCCCCCATGAAGCGATTAAAGTCGAGGCTATAGGCGAGTAGTTGAGCCGGTACCATGCAGTGAAAAATGGCCATTAGTTCGGGAAAGAAATTATGGTAAGCAATGGCGAGAGACGGCTGTTTCAATGTGTTTACTGTACATGGCTACACAAAGGTCCTTTACACAAGCAATAGTGCAAAAGTGAAAGTCTATTTTATTTAAAAACTACCAAATGTTGACCAAAATTCTGTACACTAAGATTTAACAATATTAAAATAAAGTTAATACAAATAATCAGTACAAGAATAAAAGGGGTACAATAGCATCTCTGCAACTAAAATGGCAACACAAGCAGATACACCAGATCACAGAGCACGCCCTCTCTTCGGCGGCTAGCCGCCAGCGTAAAGCAGTTGGGTCGCTGGTGGAAAGCCGCCTGAGATGCACATTAGCTTAAGCAAATTGAGATCAGGAGAAAAGCGTCAAAAGCTGGTGGCCCGCTGGCTGTAGGACATTATAGCCTCCTGCGGCCCGCCAACAGGAAAATGCCGGCGGGCCGCCATCGATTGGTCCCTGGGACAGACACTGGACAGAGGAAACATTTTTAAAAGTGTTGGAAACACAAATCTAAGTTTGACCCCAAAAGTGTATATCCATTTGTGGTGTTTAAAATAACATAATAGCATATATATGTATCTTGGAAAAGGTTGCACTGTTTGTACTAATGTCTTCAAATGAGTCTGAAATGTCCCATTTAGCTAAATTGGTGGGAGCATGCAACTTGCAAAACCCAGGTTGTGGGCTGCACTGCATTGCCTCTAATTGGGGATCCTATTTAAGTTCAGTTGTTGCCACACCTAATGTGGGTCTTTGTTTGTGTTTAAGTGTGTTGTGTGCAGTGCTTGGTAGGTGGTGTGCCATAACAAAAAAATAAAAATGTTTTTGTTATTTCTGAAAAAGACAAAGGAATGTGTCCTACCTCTCCACCTCTGTGACAACTCTACTGTTTTAGATACAATTTAAAAAATTAGTATTATGTGCATGTGATTGAAAGAGGATTTTTAGTCTTTGTCCTCTTAAAACTTCTTATAGCAAATGTTAGAGCAATCAAAATGTTTGTTAAGTGGACTTATCGGGGAAAGTTAAGGCCGGTGGGGGATACAAATTCAGAGATTAAGTTCAAATTAGGTTTGAGTCAAATTGACTCAGTTGGCATTTAAGTAGTCAGACAATTTGCCATGACGCTCTGGCCAAATGCATTCAATAGCAAGACAGTAGCTAATACCTGTAAGTGTAATTGCATTATCTAAATCAATGTTTCTCAAATAGGTTATTTGATGACTCCAAGGTTCACATTTAAATGCCTTACTATTTACAATGAGTGTATGCAACATTCTTACAATGAACATTGTTTTTACCCCGTAAGTGCCTACTCTAGAACAGTATGCACTACAAGTTATTTACCACAATGCTTGATGCTCATCTACGTTTGATTAAAAAACAATTACAATATAAAATACGCCTGGGGCGACAAGCCTTTTGTAGATCTTAACATTTATTAAATAATTAAATGGCTCCTGCTTAGTTTGTCAGTCTTGTTGTAAAGCCACATGATGATTTATAAATAGAAGTGCCACAAATGCACAGCAGTGGATGAGGAATCTGTTTTGTTCAAAGGCTTGGGCTTATTGATTACTGTTTTAGTCTTGAGTGTCTTTTTGGAATGGTTTGAGGTACTTCATACTTTCTGTACACATTGAATTTGATTGTTTCATTCCATTTAAATAGATTATTAAACTGAATGTGATATACAATCTGTTCAGTTTCAAATACTGAAATAAATGTTCAATTCAGGAATTACATTATTGAATTTGTGCATGAAAAATTCAAACATATTGAGTTAAATTATATATCTTAATAAAAATAGAGGAAAATCAAATACAGTTTCTGTTGGCACTGATATAGTTACTCAGCGGCAAGATATCTATTAGATGTTACATTTTTGAAAACCTCCACTCTTTTTGCCGGACCGCGTAAGCGGTCTTAGTGAGTGAGTGAGAGAGTGACTGACTGGCTGACCTTTGTTAAATAGCGTAGTGGTTAGAGAAGCGGATTTGTGAACTATAGGTTCCGAGTTCATATCTCCTCGCAAGCGAAGCGATGTACGCATTATGAATTATTTCGTAGAGATGAAAACTTCACTGGCTAAAACCGTTAGTATCTACATTATAGTAAGCCTGAAATAAAACAGGTTGCGGTTATATTGTGACTGTTTATGGTGGATTTTCGAAGTACGCATCCGTGCATGCGTTTTGGGTCAGGATAGACAAACACATTTGCTGGCTTAACATACAGTATTTACGTTATAGTAAGCCTTAACTGAAACTGTATACGGTTATATTGTGACTGTTTCTGGCATGGAAAAGTTCATCTTCAGTCTTGCTAGCAATTGCTCAATTCTTATGATTATTCCTAGGAAGTTAGTAGATACTCGTAAGCCTATTACTGGCTAATAAGCTGTTAAAACGGCCAGTGGCAAAAGCAATACAGTTCATAGACGCTATGGTGGAGGTAAGCTTAATAAGAAACGTTAGTCAGTTTAACACAATCCTCAATGGACTCTAGCGACTGCTGAAACGTGTAATGCCGTGGCGTCGTGGTTAAAGACAGTGCCTCTCATGTGGAAGACCTAAGTTCGAATCTATTGAGAGGAACGACATTTATTAATTATTTCTGGTAGATTTCTGGTTTGTCCCCCACAAAACCGCTAATTCTTTCTACCTCATCCATTCTTTTATATTTTAGTAGAAGATTGCGGCAGGAGCCACATACTGCTAGATAGCACATCATTCAGCGTTACCGGTCCTATTCTATCTTCTAAAGTGAGTGTGTAATCTGGTCACAATAACAACAATGTAGCTGGGAAAAGGTTATGTTTGTTTCTCAAAGACTGATATGGATCACCACAAATGCGACACAGCCAGAGATTTTGATGGGGATTGATTTGGCGATTTTTGCTGCCATCTTTAGTGTTTTCTGACAGGCCAAATGCTAAAACAAATGTGTTGGATGGGCATTTGATTTCCATGGGAGAACAGATTTACCCTACTTACCAATGTAGAATAATAACTTCAGCACGAGGGACGAGACTTGGTTGCACTGAAGGAGTTATTCTCGTGAGCACCTGTAAAAGCCCCTCCCAAGCAATGAATTTTATTGGGTTAATGTGTTTTGAGGCGTTAGCCCAAGCAATGAATTTGATTGGGTTAATGGGTTTTGAGTCTTTACTGAGAATAACACTTTCCCCACCCATTTGCAAACAAAAATCCTATAGATATTCCCCAGGTATTTTGACAAGTTAGGCCTGGTTTAAGAGGTAGCTCTGATACAACTCCATATTATTACTCAACAAAAAACCTTCAACAGAGCCTATATCTTTGTAATTTCCCTTTTAAAAAGCCTTCTATGTGTTTCATAAAGCCATTCACAATGTTTCATTCTGATTAGTCTACTTAAAAGT
Organism: Esox masquinongy; assembly: GCA_016801175.1. Lineage (NCBI taxonomy): Eukaryota > Metazoa > Chordata > Actinopteri > Esociformes > Esocidae > Esox > Esox masquinongy. The sequence continues at coordinate 56,333 of JACXGI010002500.1, read as the reverse complement.
CTCCTGTTGGCTACTGCATATGTTCATCCACTCCACTCTAATGTAATTCCAGCTTCCAAACTGCGCACCAGCAATTAGATGAAAAGAAAGAGACATCTGTTACGAAGCACCAAAAGTGTAATGTCATTTAGAGATTGTCCAACAAAGCCTGTGATACTGAGTAGGGAGAGAAGTCATTTGTATTTGTCAAGATTTACATAATTTGATTGTCGTGTTAAAAAATGCAAATCATGATGAAGCACTTGAAGTGGGCAATCAGTGTGCAGTTATGTGTTGTGTATTGGTTGTGTGTACTTTTTTGCCACAGAAACCTGGTGGCGGAACATTTGTTGCATATATTCTAAAAAATTACATAGAAAATCAGATTTCCACCTCCTTGGTCATGATGGTTAGTGAATCCTAACATCAGCCTTTCATGGCATCACGTACACGGCAACTACCCCAGTGTATTTATTGAATTGCCTGTGTTCAAAGACAATATTTGTGTATCAGTGTGTTGTGAATTATAAAACAGTAAATCAGCTAAGACCTACTGTTGTTTCTTGTTCAAAAGAGGGACGTCGAGGTTGCTTTTGTTTGTATAAGTTGTATAACTTTTTTCAAACTGTAAACACTATCAGATGTATTTATTTTAATTTTTAAATATTTTTGTCTTTGTACTGTATACATTGAAGAGCCTGCCATGCAACTAAAAAATACCAGATGCACTTCTTGTAAAACAAAATGCCATCAACTGTGGTTTGTCTATTATTATTATTATTTTTTTTTTTACTTCATTTCCAGACTGATCTGTTAGTGGGTTTCCTTCACTCTTGAGGTTTACCTCTGAGGCCTGTATAAAATGGAACTTGATAGAGAAAAAAATTGTGGAGTTGGTGGTTGACTTCATGACATGACCCCCACATCTACTGTTTGAGTCGGAGGGTCTAGTTTTTAGTTTGGCTGAATCTTTTAAATCCTAGGGACCATCAGATACCACAATATCAGATGGAAATACAACATAACAGTGATCCGTGAGAAAAGAACCCCAGTGGAGGAAGATGTATCACTTGTGGCAGCTAAAAAAAATTATGAAAAATCTCCCAGTCCTTGGGAGATTTGACATTGAACATAAATTGCAGAGTCCAACTTCTCCTTCTCCATCACTGTCTGGTTTAGGTAAACTGCAGTGCATTTTACAGTCTGCAGAAAGGGTAATTCTGCCACCTGCTCTCTATTGAGGTCCTACATGACTTTAGGGCATGTGTGTGCAGGCAAGATCATAGGTTGAGCAGACATAATTATTTTTGTACAAATAATTATGTCAGCTTAAACTATGTGATCAATTGTATTATATCAGACCATCATATTAATAAATGCTCACTTAAAGATGTATTCTCAGTAGAAATCTTGTCCCCCTTCAATTGAATGACACCGGTAGGTTAAGAAATGTAAACATCTCTAGCAATCCTGTAAATGTTTCCAATCCACATACTGTATATTTAAAAACTGAAAGAGTTTTTGTAGTTACCAATTAATGTAGAGTGAATTGACAAATGGATTTTAATAAGATTTTGTTATCTCAATCTAATGCAGACTATTTTATCTGAAACTTGTTTAAACAAATGTTGCAGATATTGCACTTAATGGGTTTATCAGATTAGAGCAGGTTGGGGAAAGCTGGAGGGGTGGCCATTTTTTATAAAATATCCTCAGTCTCTCTTAAGTCTATCTCTATTCTTAATGAATTTGAATTGCTAGCCTTAAGTATTAAATTAGGAAACAACTGTAATATTACAATGTTTGAATATATTTCTATACCTACCACAAATGAGAGAGGAATACATGGAAATCAATTAATTACGAAGGAACACTTTTGTTGAGTCTGAAAAATGGGTCCTTGATTCTTTGCTAGCTATAAACACTAAGAAAACCATAGGGGCCTATCCAGGCTAAATTATATTGTAAATAGGGATTGTAAAATTGTATTACAAGCAATTAACAATTGTGTATGAAAACATATGCTATGTACAAAAGTAGAATCAATGCAAAAAAAGGACTATATATATATAAATTATTAAAAAGTAATCAGTTCAAATTAATGTTTGACAGCCTACGGTATATGAGAGAGATTTGAAAATGCCACTAAAATGCATATCACAAAGGATTGTGTTCTGGAAGTGTCTTTCCTATATTGTTAATTAGTTCTCTACACCCATAAAATATGGATTTTTATATGTTTATATTGAATCCTGGCATCGATAAACAACTATACATGCCTGCCTTCAAACAGGGTATATGAAACTTGTGTGCATCACAATGAGAAATGTCTTATTGAGTAGGATAATGTATTAGTGACAGTGTGGAACTTTCAGGGCCCTCTACAGCCTCGGGGAGGTCCTAAGGATAGATACAAATGTATGTACTGTATATAGTTTTATATATTTTTATTTGCAATTTTGTTTTCATTGATTTAATATTTTGTCTTAATTGTAATGATCTATTGAAATATTGAAATTCTTCAGTTTGTGTTAGAAAAAGAAGGGTTAATATCCAAGGGAAAAAAAGATCCAATCAGAATTTTTCTTTGGTAGTATCTTGGTAGAAATGATCTGGCTGGGTTCAACACTCATTGGCTAGGCCCTCAGGTTTTGAATAGAAGGCACCAGCCAACATCATTGACATTGACTTCAATTAGAGCAGCATTTTGGAATGACAGTAGAATCAACAAATCACAAATTGTGTTGTAATAGGTGAGACAATTGTATAACACCTTGAGGCCCCCTAAGTATACGCCACTAATTCAGAGCCAATAGCGAGTCTTATCTTGTTTTCTCACGCTTGAGCCCAGCTAGCTAGCTAGCTTTTTGTAGTGAGTGTATTGTACGTAAGGGTGGCGATGGCCTGGCTGTCAGCCCTGGCTTTGATCTCAATTGAAAAATAACTTCTTTCGGATTTAAAATCAAATGACAAGTTACATGAACTTTCCATTTTCCATTTCATAAAGAACAGGAGAATGGACTTTTTTAAAATGATTATCATGGTAAGTGGACTTTGTTTTCTACAGCTTGCTTTTTGTTGTTATCTTGTTCATTTCATTTTGTATACAATGTGTAAAATATTATTTCAACTTTAGATCACTGGTTCTGTTGTGGTAAAAACAAAGGTAATGACGTTAGTTGGAAGTACAGGGTACATGACATTTCTTATTGTGGTGCATGTTTTTATTGTAGAATGTTGCACATCGAAAACAGCTCAACTTTCCTCTGACAGCATATACTGTCCGTGGTCTTGAAACAATGTAAATACAGTAGTTGCGTGGTTGAATTTATTCTGCCACTATTTGAAACGACACAACCGTATTTTCTTCTAACGTGGTTCCTGCTATCGATATTTGCAACCGTTGTGTAGGTTTGCTGCTTCTGTGAGCCACAGCCGAGGTGTGGCTTAGGACCATTTGACTCTGTCATCAATGAATTGCTTCTCCTACAAACTGTAGGTCTGCAAAAGAAAGGTTTCAGGTCATGCTCTGCATACGCAGGCATCCGAGTTCTCTATCTATATGTATGATATCAGATCTTTTTCCGCTACTGAGGGCCTGGCTCCAATAGTCACAGTTCGCCACTGATTAGTGAATGATGGATAGCTAAAGATGGACAACTACCTTTTTGGTAGGTTGGGTGGGAGGGGATGGATGGAAAAATAATAAAAAACAAAGAGAAATTTAATGCAGGTGGTGTTTTTGTGTGGATCTTGTAAATTGAGTGACTGACATAACAGTGGAAAACTGATGATGCACAATCTTAAAAGAAGTAAAAAGAAAAACCTGGACTGAGTTTCTAAAGACAAATATGATATATACTATTTGGTTGGCGGTCCCCTAGCAGCTAAGCGACCACAATAGTCAACAATCCTGAGTGTACGGAAGAGTTAATAAGAGAGCATTGTGCATTTATTCCCAAAACAACACTGTAGAATATAGAGCTATTCCCAAAACAGACATACTAACCAGAACATTATGTGATCTCATTATGTGGACATAGCTGTTTGATTAATTAAGTGAACTATTTGAATTGTTTCCACTGAGGTGGTAGGCAGAGTAAACCATAATGAAGACCATAATGTGTGTGTGTGTGTGTGTGTGTGTTTGTGGTGGGGGATTACAGAGCCATGTTTAAGATTGAGATTCATAAATATCTCAGGTGAGGATTGTTTGCTGTATCGTGACAGAAGCACATATTTTTATCAGCTGGTTCCATTGAGTACCTCTTACGAATAAGGCGTTCAAACCGTGATGGATAACTTTCACATTAGCTTCCTCTGGCATCAGACTCCCATGCATTCAATCACACTTTAGCGATATGGCCCGTAAATATGGATGTAAATAGCCATGCGATGTCATGCTTGGCCATATCACATTGGGGAGTAATTAACTTTAATCAGGCTTCATCTGGGTCAATAACTCTGAAAGCTATCACAATTCACCAGGCATTTCTGACATTACTGCTGGGATTCATCCAAACCCACAATTACAATGTTTATGCAGTCTTTATTTCCATTACTCATACAGTGCGTATACGCTACTATTATGAAAAGTGAAGCCATACTTTCAGAGGGCAACCCAAATAGTAGTTCTACAGTACACAAGAGCAGTCTGTGAGTAATGTGTCCATTGGGGACAAAAGGTTACAAATTAAATATTGCCATGTAGATTTGAAAGAATTGAATCGTAATTATGGACTTAACACTCAGCTCGTTTTCACCGGCTAAAAACTTCAGATTTTTTATTCACAGACAATTACAGTAATAATTAAACAATATGATTTAAAGAGAAGATTTAATCAGCTATGCCATAGCCCGTTTGTCTAATGCTTTGTGTGAAGGCAGTTTAATGGAATACTGTGAAGTTCATTGCTGATCTATTTTATGTCTGACAACCTTAGTCGTCACTGCCCGGTTTTGAAAGAATTACACATAAATCAGTTATTAATAGTTTTAATAATTAGGTTACAAACATTTTGAGATATTTGTAACCTCTTCACCACACATGCCATTGATAGTAATCATAGCAGCACCTGATGTCGTTACAGGACAATTCCAGTATTTAAGCCACTTCAGACAGAAAATACCACATATTAGTTTAACCATTTATTGGAGAACTTATGCAAAGCCCAGTACATGCAGGTCTTGGCATTAGGTTCTGTTTAGGGTAACTCATTGCCATCACATGATTGTGTATACGATAATACCCACAATGACATAAACGTGATATTGTTAATGCAATTCCCATGGCAATGAGCAAGGTACGCAGTACCGATCCTCCCCACATGGAACACAGAACAGAACAGGTGGAGGCAGGGGTGGTGGCTGGGCGTGCACCCGCATGCTAGTTCAAGGATCAACATCTGACTGAATGAGTAACCTGATGGTTAAATAGACAGGTATACAATCTGACATGTGATAGGAGTGATCCTGCAGCAGCCGATGTGTTGCTGACCAATTACCACTCGGGTTACCTGACTGAACTGACTATGTTAATTGACATTTGTTTTTTCTTGAATGTGTAGACTGGGGAGTGGACCACCCTGTCTCTCATCAATACTGTATCCAAAGATTTCCTTGGTGGTGGTGTAACAGGGTTATAATATGCACTTATATATACAGTTAGGTCTGGAAATAATTGGACACTGACACAAGCATTTGGAAGCTGTTGCTGTGAACCCGCAACATGTGGTCAAAGGAGCTCTCAATGCAAGTGAAACACTATCCTTAGGCTGCAAAAAAAAATCCATCAGAGAGATAGCAGGAACATTAGAAATGGTCAAATCAACAGTTTGGTACATTCTGAGAAAAAAAGAATGCACTGGAGAGCTCTGCAACACAAAAAGACCTGGACGTCCACAGAAGACAACAGTGGTGGATGATTGTAGGATCCTTTCCATGGTAAAGAAAAACCCCTTCACAACATCGAGCCAAGTGAAGAACACTCTCCAGGAGACAGGCATATCATTATCCAAGTCTACCATAAAGAGAAGACTTCACGAGAGCAAATACAGAGTGTGCAAACCACAAGGGTGCACCACAAGGTGCAAACCATTCATAAGCCTCAAGAATAGACAGGCCAGATTAGACTTTGCCAAAAAAAACATCTAAAAGAGCCAGCCCAGATCTGGAACAGCATTCTTTGGACAGAGGAAACTAATCAACCTGTACCAGAATGGTGGAAAGAAAAAAGTATGGAGAAGGCTTGGAACGGCTCATAAGCTGAAGCATACCACATCTGTAAAACATGGTGGAGGCATTGGGATGGCATGTCCATTCATGGCTTCCAATGGCACTGGGTCACTAGTGTTTATTAATTGTGACAAATGACAGAAGCAGCCAGATAAATTCTGAAGTGTATAAGGATATATTGGCTGCTGAGATTCAGACAAATTCATAGAAGTTGATTGGACTGCGCTTCACTTTATGATCCAAAACATACTGCAAAAGCAACCCAGGAGTTTTTAAGGCAAAGAAGTGGAATATTCTGCAATGGCCGAGTCAATCACCTGATCTCAATCTGATCGAGCATGCATTTCAATTGCGGAAGACAATACTTAAGGCAGAAAGACCCATGAACAAACAACAACTGAAGACCGCAGCAATAAAGGCCTGGCAAAACATCACAAAGGAGGAAACCCAACGTTTCATTATGTCCATGCATTCCAGACTTAAAGCAGTCATTGCCTGCAAAGGATTCTTGACAAAGTATTAAAAATGAACATTTTATTTATGATTGTGTTAATTTGTCCAATTACATTTGAGCCCCTGAAATAAGGGGACTGTGTATGAAAATGGCTGCAATTCCTAAACATTTCATGATATTGTAACATCACTGGCCGGGACGCTGAATCAGGAGACGGTGTCAGAGGTAGGGAGTACTGGGTAGAATGTATTAATCTAAACACAGACAGATGTTGGCCACTGTCTACGCCCCAACCCTTTTAGAAAACACACCATAGGCACTTAGGCACCCTAAGAACTGTAGCTAGCTCACCTGGTATCTCATAGGTACGCGGTTCTCTGTCACAGAGTGGAGCCAAAAAGTGGCTGATGCCTTCCAAAACCCCACCTTATATAAGATACGGCCTGGAGAACCCTAGACACACCCCTGCTGTCCAACAATCCCCCCAGAGCTTCCACCTCGCCGCGGGACGTCCCACCCCGATAAACAGCCCCAGCCAACTGTAAGACCCATTCCTCTAGCTAACATTTACTGGCTTGTAGCTTGTTCGTCAGGTAGCTAGCTTTTCTTCACAAATGTGAGGAAGTCACATAGTTTGATAATAAGCTAGCTGATTGACAGGTCATTCATCCAGGTGTGAGTGATTATGCCTAATCTATAACCCTATAACGGCTCAGTGGCTGGTCACCTGCAGTCCAACTATCTGCACTTACATTGCTGCTACTATTTATTATGAATCCTCTGCTAAGCTACTTTACCTTTCACTGTACTGTTTATACCTGATGTATCAAGTCCATGTGAAGAAAACGTACATTTTATTTTATTATTTTATTTGGTTTGATTTAGTATGTGTTCATTAGAGACCAGCCACACCAGTTTAGCACAAGGCCAGAGTGTCCCCATTTGAATACTTAAATAGCTAGGTGGGGTTAAGGACTGAGAGGGTGTGAACTACGCTGAATGGGCGTAAACAAAGACCAGCTCTCTGGCAAATGTGAATCTTTCAAGCCTCTTTTCTCAGAACTAAATCGAGCAGATTATCAACTTTTAAAGCAGCATATCTTTCCACAGATATACCACAGCACACCTTCAGAGTTCTAGTGGAGTCCATGCCTTGACGGGTCAGGGCAGTTTTGGTGGCAAAAGGGGGACCTACACACTATTAGGCAGGTGGTCATAATGTTATGGCTGTTCGGTGTATATATTGCTGTTTGGAGCTATTGCTGAATAGTCTATGAATGTCATATCCATATTTTTCTAAAAAATTACACTGGTCACGCAAAACCTTGATATACTGGTCACGCAAAAACTGTATATGACGTTGCCACTCTGTTACTATTTCTAATGCTTCTGTAGCATGTTTACACAGCTCTTAAAATGTCTGGTTCTTGCAGGAGTAGAGGCTTTTATTACATACAGCATAGTGAGGGTAAATTTATTTTATCATCCTGCTACTTAGCTAGCTTGTTAGCTAGCTAGTTGTAACCAAAGGCCTTTCTACTACTAATGTTAGCATGTTGCTTGTGCCTGTTAGGCCCTGTCCGGTGTTACCCTTGGATAGGGCCACAGTGTTACTGGACACCCCTGTCTCAGCCCCAAGTTTTAACGCTGCTATATTGTGCCAGGGGAGTAGGGTCAGTTCTCCTTCTCCATTGTAAATCCTTTGTAAATCTAAGGAAAGCGCTCTCTAAAATTTCCTCGTCTCCTACTCCGTTTAAACTTGGGAGGACATGAGGTCTTGGACCCCACCTCAGGAGTAACAGGCTCGAAAGACTCATAGCTGACCCTGTATAAAGTCCTCCTGGTTGTGTAGCAGATCAAAACGATACTTGACGATCCCAGCTGCCACTCCGCTGACCATTCCTCCCTCCCGAATTTTTCCTGTCCTTGTCCATCTGGGCATGCTTCTGACCTGGATTATGTTTCATAGACTCTGGCCACAGCCCACATGCATTTATTAATTGCTACAGTTTGTACTCTTAAAATGTTCAGAAGAGGACTGGCAACCCATCAGAACCTGGTTCCTCTCTAGGTTTCAGCGCCTTTCAGGGAGTTTTTCCTAGTCACTGTAAATCAACACTTGTTGCTTGCTCCTTGGGGTTTCAGCACTTTGTGACAACTGCTGATGTAAAAAGGGCTTTATGAAATAAATTTGGTTGATTGATGATTCTCAATATTCTCAATATGATTGAGGTCCAGTCTTTGACAGGGCCTCTCAAAGACTTTGACCTTTTTGTTTGTAAGCCACTCCAGTGTGGCTTTGGCTGTATATTGGGGGTCACCAAACATGCAGGTTTAGTTGGGGATGAGCATAATTTAAGGCAGTTTACCCAACTGTTTTTATTTTTCATTACATTTTACCTACCTTTTCTTCAGTAATTTTTTTGAAGGTGTAGGGATATTAACCCTTTTACTGTTCAGTAAATATTCTGTAGCGTACCTACAGGAACATTTTTGTAACTCTCCAAATATAGTGCTATCTCATAAAATATAAATGTGTGCAAACTTATAAGATTAAATATTCATACATTATTTGGGTCGATGTCTAACCCAAAAATTAACAGCTACACTGCTGATATATACTACCCTACACAATTGACACAAAACACAGTGGAAAAAAAGGAAAACAGGAAATAAGCTTCATTGATATTGTTCCTGTTCTGTGAATGTCAGCTTGGGTATACAGAAAACCAGCTTAGGTTTACAGAAAAACTTGAGGGCTAACTAGTGGCTGGGCTTAAAGCACATAAATGCCCAGGTCTGGTGATGCCCCCCGAACCGAATTAAAACCGACTTATTTACACAAGAACATGGAACACAAGAACATAAAAACACAGCACACTATGGGGAAAGTGTTTCTGTGGTTGGGCTTTGAAGGTGAATCCAACTGCACGTTCTGTAAGAATGATAAAGAAGCACATAACATTTTTACTTACTCAAACATGTTCTGAGGGCAGAAATAAATGTGATTGGTAGAGGCGAACACCCAATCGAAATGGAGAGGAGGTGGTCCTCATGAACACTTCAAATTACATCAAGAAATGCATGATTTTGCTAACGTCTGCGATAGAGTTAATAATAATGAACATTAATTGATTACGTGCTAAATGTGATGTAATGTAGCTAAAATTCAGTGGTGAAGTTTTGGTCTAGATAACATTCACTTACTCTTTCGATCCAGCTTGAAATGTTCATGAGCACCGCGTCCTCTCCATTTTGATTGGGTGTTCAGCTGAATCAATCATATTTCTTCTGCCCTCAGAACATGTTTGAGTAAGTAAAACTGGTATGTGCGATAAGCACAGGACAAGCGGACGTAAATCGCAAGATACTGGTGACTGTCACGACTGTTTAGCCACTACTGGCTTTAAGCAAAACACATTATCTGGCAGGCCTGGTGCTAGAACAAACGTGTTGGATGGGCATTTGATTTCCATGGGCCAACAGGTTTATCCTACTTACCAATGTAGAATATTAACTTCAGCACGAAGGATGAAAAGCAAAATTAATTTTAGTGTGCATGACTTACTGAGGCTAGGCTTATATAATAGCAAAATACACAGCTGTCAATCAAATTAGAAAGATTTAGTAACTGCAGTAGTTACACATTGTTTGTAGCTTAGTGATAACATCACTTATGAAGAACATCTTTGATCGCATTTGCAGAGGAAGGCAAGAGAGCTACATTCCCAACAGTAATTAGTTAAGTGCAGTATTTGGAAGCATTTTACCCAAACAATCTTCGGGGGTGCAAAGCATTCTTGCTTGAGAGGCATTGCCTACCCAATGCCCCCCCATGCCGCCGGGTCTGGTATCTGGCAAAAAAAATCTGCATCTTGCTTGGCCTGTCTGTGGTGCGTGTGTTTGTTCATCAGCTGATAGGAGCTACCTGGGTTTCTTGTGTGCAATCCATAATCATTTTCTCAGTACAGTGTTTGCGTCTGTCCACAGAATCATTAAACCGCAGTCAAGGGATAATTCATTAATGTCATTTTAGGTCTGTTTCTGGTGGACACGGGTTAGACTGATAGTAGCCTGAGACTTGATGTGTATGGTAAAGATCGATCACCATGGTCACTACGACTGCAATGAAATACAGCGTTATGTGTGAAGGCAAGGGATGTCCATTTCGTCTTATTTTCATTTAATTTAAGGAGTAATAAAGCGTCATAGGCCAGATAATCCTTATTATTATTTTTCTTTATTGTTTTTAACACAAGTGTTTGGACCTTTTCAGGTCGTTAGGAATTGGATTGTACTTTTATTTTGCTAGTTTTGTCAGCATGTAATGATTATTTGTCACATGTGAAGGGGAGAATGTGAGATTATGGGCATGATAGGTAATTGAATTAACCTTGACACAATATATGAGAGTACTAACTATTTCTGCACGAAGGACACTAGGTAGGACATGATCACTTGGATCTACACTCACATTATAGATGAGCTACGGACAGCGTGATGAGCTACAGACAGAGAGATGATGAAGGAAGACTTCTGTGTGTTTTACACATGGATCGGATTACTGGAAAGGGCACATGGTCCCAAGCACAGTGGGAATCACTGTTGGTGTCCCTGTTACACTATAGGGATTAAGGGTCGGTTTAACCTATTGTTATCAGCCTTAACCTGTTCATTAGTGAGGAGGGGGTTGAGTGAAAACAATTTTTTTGTAATTTGAATGGATCTGCCATGACTAACTAAGTTATTACCTAGAAATGTAGAGGGGGAGATAACTCTTTATTGTCCTTTTGACGACCTTTACAAATTGACAGATTTGGCACGGAGCCTATCTTTGATGAGTTAGTTAAATGAGTACTCTTGAAGAAGAAGTAATCTGCTGGTCTGAAACCAGGCATTGCTCTTTCCTTTCTTCATGTTGGCTTATAAGAAACATGTCTGTGACCTCTTATTATGTTACATTTCTATACTGGTTAGAGGTTTAAGTTCTACAAAATTGCTTGTAAACTAAATGAATTAAACTCCTTGGTATCTGGATTCTTCTCATTCTGTGTTAATTTCCATGACAGCTGCAAGTAAACAGAGTTAAACATAATTTGAATATATTTGTATAAAATAGCATCAGCTGTAGGCTAAATTTATGAAACACCAACACATTCCTCTTTTGCTGGAAGTGCAATGAAAATGGCCAGATTCGCTATTAAAAGACAATTACACACCGAAAAAATGACCCAGATTATTGTATTCTTATTGAATCATTAAAATGTATTTTTTCTATGAGTATTTGTAATATTCATAGTGAACAATTCTATAAAATAACCCTAAGGCTGGAAACATAGAACTGAGAAAACAATTTGTGAAAATGTTGAGTAGAAAGGGTGTTTCCCAGATTGTCTATTTTAATCAGATCACATCTCTGAATGAGTACCCTTTACCCATGTGTTGTTGTCCCAGATTTCCCTGGACACATTTCATCACCACAGGCATTGAAATGTATACCTGTGTGAGTGCAGCAGTTAGATTTTTGTGTAACCACATAGTGGATATACTCTACCAGACAGCACAATAAAGAACTATGGGAACCAAATGTAAGTCAATCCTGTTTGCTTCCACAAGCAAACCTCAAACTTGGCATAGACCTCGCACCCAGGTCATTATTAGCGTACACAAAATACTTTGACATTAATTTACGTTAATGCACAACAAAGTGTGAAATTGTTTATTCAATTCTGGATACTAATATATCTGCATTGGTAACAGCTAATGTTGTTCCTAATAACATCAAAATGGTGGAAAATCCTAGACAGGAAACTTTGTGTTCTTGAGGCAAATGTGTTTATTATGACCTGGGGTGGATCTTAAGGATTTTTGGCACAAGCCAGCCGGGCTAGTAGGCCAAAATGTCCACTAGCCCGGGTAAAATGTTACTAGCCCTGTTTGTAACTATATTTACAGAATAATGAACAGGGCTAGTAGTTTATAAATGGATGTTTTCTATATATTTTTCCAGTATTCATGTTAAATTAGTCTGTGCACAATATTATATAACATTTCTGCAAATAGGTGTGTTTTCATTCATAATTACCTGGTAAAACAATGGTAAATGAATGACTTATGACAGTGTTTCTGGATTCATAAGAAACTGTAACGTTACAAACGTTTATAAATGTACGAACATTACTAATTGATGAATAAACTATTTACTAATCCATTCAAAATGTTTTATTATGTGTTGTTAATGATGTTGAGTATGACAAAAACATTTATTGAATGTAAAGACATGCAATCACCTTGAGAGAAAAGCAAATCAAAAGAAAAACCTGTACAAGTTCACAATGTGCAGCCAATGTTATCTTTCACATTCAAAATAACCTTGCTATTGCTCAGGACAGACTTTATTATAGAGAGGCATTGTTGGAGGGGAGCCAGAAATGTGCCCTATTGAAATATAAAATAATTGGTTGGCAAATGACTACCTGTGGTCTGGTGTTCACTTTTCGAAATGTGACTTTAATTGACTGATGCCAAATGTGTTTCATGCTCACAGATATCAGAAAATCAATGCTTGCACTGTATTGTGAGGATAGCATCATCTTTTTAAAACTTGGTGAGAATGTCAAGTAGGTTTATTTAACTTCCATTTCATAAATATTGTATCCACACTTTCATATCATGAATCATGAATGAGACAATGTACACTAGTTTTCAAGTTTGGGGTCACATAGAAATGTCATTGTTTTCAAAAGAAAGGCACATTTTTTGTCCATTAAAATAACATCAAACTGAACAAAAATACAGTGTAGACATTTTTAATGTTGTAAATGACAATTGTAGCTGAAAAGGGTTGCTTTTTAATGGAATATCTACACAGGCATACAGAGGCCCATTATCAGCAACCATCACTCCTGTGTTCCAATAGCACGTTGTTTGCTAATCTAAGTTTATCATTTTAAAAGACTATTTGATCATTAGAAAACCCTTTTGACTCTGTTAGCACCGCTGGAAACTGTTGTGCTGATTAAACAAGCTATAAAACTGGCCTTTAGACTAGTTCAGTATCTTCAGCATCAGAGTTTGTGGGTTCGATTACAGGTTCAAAATGGCCAGAAACAAAAAACTTTCTTCTGAAACTCGTCAGTCTAATCTTGTTCTGAAAAATTAAGGCTATTCCATGCGAGAAATTGCCTAGGAACTGATGATCTTGTACAATGCTGTGTCTTACTCCCTTCACAGATTGGCACTAACTGGATCTAACCAGAACAGAAAGAGGAGTGGGAGGCCCAGGTGCTCAAATGAGCAAGAGGAAAAATACATTTGAGTGTCTAGTTTCAAAAACAGACACATACAGATCCTCAACTGGCAGCTTCAAATCTAAGTTTGAGTTGTTCGGTTCACAAAGGAAATTTGTGAGATGCAGACCAAGTGAAAAGATGCTTGAGGAATGCTTGACATCATCTGTCAAACATGGCCAGCACAGTCACTAGATCTCTACTGTATTGAGACCCGGGTTGTCCCTGTCCTTGTTAATCTGGTCATGCCATCTTGTCCCTGTCCTTCTGGTCCCTGTCCTTGTCCATCATGTCCTTGTCCATCTGGTCATCTGACCTGGATTAGGTTTTATAGACTATGGACACAGCCCACATACATTTATTAATTATTACAAATTATACTCTTAAAGTGATCACCCTGCACAGCCAGTAGAGTACGGGTCATCCTCTCTAGGTTTCTTCCTTAATTTCAGCCCCTTTTAGCAAGCAAGCAAGTTTATTTATACAGCACAATTCATACATCGAAGCAATTCAATGTGCTTTACAAAGAAAAAAGAAAAAAAAATATATATATACAATAACATAAAAACAAATACTCAAATGAAAACATCAAAACAAATGAAAACATCATAATAATAAAAAATACAATAAGAAAACATATAAAGATTAAAAATGGGATAAAAACCTAGGAAGCTATAAGGCTAAACAGTGTGGTTAAGTTTAAGTGCTCAGTCATAGGCACGTGAAAGTGTTTTTAACCTGGATTTAAAAATTGATACGTTTGGGGCACGTCTAAGATCTTCTGGTAGTTTATTCCAGTTGTGTACAGCATAAGTGCTAAACGCAGCTTCTCCATGTTTAGTTTGGACTCTGGGCTCTACTAGTTGACCTGTGTTCATGGATCTAAGAGCCCTGCTCGGTTTATAATCTTCAAACATATCAGAAATGTATGCGGGTCCTAAACCATTCAAAGATTTATAAACTAAAAGCACCACTTTTAGTGGTGAAATCTATTCTGTAAGTGACTGGAAGCCAATGCAAAGATTTAAGAACCGGAGTGATGTGCTCTCTTCTCTTGGTCCTGGTTAACATTCTAGCAGCAGCATTCTGAATGAGCTGCAGCTGTTTTAGTCTTTTTGGGGAGTCCAGTTAAGAGGCCATCACAGTAGTCAACCCTACTAGAGTTAAAAGCATGGATTAGCTTCTCTTGGTCTTTTTGGGACACCAAGCCTTTTATTCTGGCTATATTTTTTAGATGATAGAATGCTGTTTTGGTGATCGCTTTGATATGACTGTTAAATGTGAGGTCTGAGTCTATCAAAACACCAAGATTACGCACTTGATCCCCGAGAATCCAGCTCTTTACTAATATTTGTTCTTTTAGTTTTATTTTATTTAATAATCTCAGTTTTATCTTTGTTTAATTGTAGACAATTTTGGTTCATCCAGGTATTTATGTGCTCTATACAGTGACACAGAGAGTCTATTGAGCTGTTGTCATACGGTTCGAGAGCCATATATACTTGAGTATCATCGGCATAGCTGTGGTAGCTAATGTTGTTGTAGAATTTGGCCCAGAGGTAGCATATAGAGATTGAACAGAAGCGGTCCGAGAATTGATCCCTGTGGAACTCCGCATGTCATAGCCACCCTATCAGATTCATGATTACCAATGGTGACAAAGTAACTCCGGCCATCTAGATAAGATCTGAACCAATCAAGGACTGTCCCGGAGAGTCCTACCCAATTTTCCAGCCTATCTATGAGTGTTCTATGATCTACAGTATCAAATGTTGCACTGAGATCTAAAAGAACCAGAACTGTTATTTTATCCAAATTTGTATTCAGCCGTATATCATTTAAAACTTTAATCAGGGCCGTTTCAGTACTGTGGTGAGGTCGGAAAGCTGACTGAAATTTGTCTAAGAGACCGCTTGAGGTCACAAAATTGCTGAGTTGATTGAAGACAACCTTCTCAATGATCTTGGCTATAAAAGAGAGATTTGATACAGGTCTATAATTGTTCATTATAGATGTATCCAATGTTCTCTTTTTTAATAGGGGCTTAATGGCAGCTGTTTTTAGAGACGTTGGGAAAATGCCTGATTGCAGAGAGCTATTAACTATTTGCAGGTTTGTAGGTCCATTGTTATAGAGTTAAAAATTGTTTTTAAAAAGTCTGATGGCAGTGTGTTGAGACAGCAAGTGGAAGCTTTAAGATGTTGAACTGTTTCTTCTAGGGATTTTTGATCAATTGTATTAAAATGCGACATAATAACCAAGTTATGCCTTGGTGGTCGTGGTGATGGTACTGTGTCCTTGTTAGACTGTTTAGTTCTGATGGTCCGTCTAATACTTAGAATTTTTTCACTAAAGAAACACGCAAAATCATTACATTTCACAGTGGACATGAGTTCTGATGCTATCTGCTTTATTGGGTTTGTAAGCTTGTCGACCATGACAAATAGAGTGCGGGTATTGTTGATATTCTTGTTGATCATTCCCGATAAATGTTGCTGTCTTTTAGGGAGTTTTTCCTTGCCACTGTGCTTCAACACAGTTGTTGCTTCCTCCTTGGGGATTCAAGCTGGGTGTTTTGTAAAAGCACATTATGGCAACTGCTGATGTTAAATGGGCTTTATAAATAAATTTGATTGATTGATATTGAGCTGTTGTGGGAGCAGCTTGACTGTATGGTACGTAAGAAGCCAATCCAACTTGTGGGAGGTGCAGTAGGAAGCATTGGGTGAAGTTTCTTCAGATGACCTCAACAAATTGACAACTAAAATGTCAAAGGTTTGCAAGGCTGTAATATCTGCAAATGGTGGATTCTTTACGAAAGCAAAGTTTGAAGGACACAATTATTATTTTTGTGAGTCACGAGTAAAAAATATGAAATGGTATTACATTTGGTGAAGAGCACATTAGAAGATACTTGTTTATGACTCGAAACTCAAAGTACTTGAGACTTGATTTTGAACTTTTGAATTTTTGTCGGTCTTTACTTGAGACATGACTTTGACTTGCCTGTCTTGACTTACTTGTGACTTATAATGACTAAATGACTTGGTCCCACCTCTTGTGACCTATAATGACTTAATGAATAACGACTTGGTCCCACCTCTGATGTGTGATTTGATGTACAATGCTTGCAGATTTACAACATTTAGTACTTGACTTGCAAATTTAGCAGCATACTTCAAGACCACAACCACTGTGCCAGTGCCAAAGCAGTCGACTTCGTCTAGCCTGAATCACTTCCTACCAGTTGCATTTACCCCCACAATCATGAAGTGCTTTGAAAAACTAGTTCTGGCACACCTTAAGTCCTGCCTCCCCCCAACACTGGATCCCTACCAGTTTGCCTACCGGTTGAATGGGTCTACTCCGCCCTGACCCAACTGGGCAAAACCAACCTATGTGAGGATGCTATTCATAGACTTCAGCTCAGCTTTCAACACTGTCACCCCCTCTAGGCTGGTCAACAAACTCCATGACCTGGGGATCAGCCTCTCTCTCTGCAACTGGACTCTGGACTTCCTAACCAACAGACCCCAGTCTGTCAGATTAGTCAACTTCACCTCCTCCACCCTGATCCTGAACACTGGTGTTCCAAAAGGTGGCGTGCTGAGCCCTCTCCTGTACTCCCTCTTCACCCACGACTGTGTTCCTGTACACAGTTTCAACACTATCATCAAGTTTGCAGACAGCACCACCTCTCCTGGACCCTCAACACCTCATCTCTGGTCAAAAAGGTACAGCAGTGCCTGTACTTTTTGAGGAGGCTGAAGAAAGTCCGCCTGTCCTCCAAGATCCTTGTAGACTTTTATCGCTGCACAATCGAGAGCATTCTGACACTGCGCCACAGTGTGGTTTAGCAGCTGCTCCATAGCCGACCGGAAGGCCCTGCAATGGGTGGTGAAGACTGCCCAGCACATCACTGGTCCCCAACTTCCTGCCATCACAGACCTCCAGCGCAAACAGTGTCTGCGCAGGGTGCGGGATCATCAGGGACCCTTCACACCCAGGCCACAAACTGTTTGCCCTCCTACCATCAGGCAGGCGGTACAGGTCTCTCTGTTCCCGCACCAGCAGGCTCAGGAACAGTTTCTTCCCATCCACTGTAACCCTGCTGAACTCTGTGACCCAGAGAACTCTGTGAACTCCGTGACCCATCACTTACCACACTCCCCCTACCTCTCATGGACCTTGTTGCACTACTCCCTTGTACTACTCTGACACTGCCTTGCAAAGCCTGATATTGGAAGTTTTCAGGTGTTACAGGTACGTGTCTTCCTCAGGAACCTCACCGCTGCTATCCCTACATTTCAGTTGCATATGCAAATTGTACATTCAATTGGCCTCTTTGCTTTTAGTATTGCCATTGTACTTGCATTTTTGCAGTTGTTACACACACATGTCTACCTCAAGGACCTTAGTGCTGCTATCTCTGCATCATGGTTGCTCATGCTACCCTACTACAGTACTCCTTCATTTGCCTCGTTTGCACATCTTGTATGCCATTTAGAAATTGCCATTTGTACCCGAACAACTGTTATCCCACTTGTAACATACACTATACCTAATACTTGATAACTCCTCTATTTGCCTTAATTGCACATTTAGTATTGCCATTTGTACTGCATTTGCCTTCATTCCACATCTACACATTCCACTGGTAATATACATATACTTCATACTTGTAAATACTGCAACATTTTCTGCCCTCTATTTGCACTTCTGGTTAGATGCTTACTGCATTTAATTGTACTGTACTTGTACTGTTCAATGACAATAAAGTTGAATCTAAATGTAGAATTGACATTTTTTTGTACTGGGACACACATGTGCATACTTACTTTGTTGTGTCATGGCAGTGATTGCAGAGATATTTTAATGTGTTAATGTTTATAAAGGTTTACAATGTGCAAAGTAAGTCATAAAATTATTAATTCATGTGTAAGTAAATCACTCAGTTTTTTGTAATGTTTATTGATCTATTTGGAATACCGGTTGACGTTGTGCGTGTGCCTATATTGGTAAATACAGTTTAATAGCTAGTTAGGAATTGTTACTAAAATTTAAAATATAGTTTTGAGTCTCTTGTGTGCTAAACTACTCATCATGTTGACATTCATTATTTTAATAATTACCCAGTCATAATGCAAAATACTGACAGTAAAAGGTGCACCAGAAGGTTCTGTATGAAATAACATAACTTTGGCATCCTCCAGTGGATGGCTTTATCACTGAAGGCTTGGGCATGACGTCAGGGCTAAATGTTTTCAAGGGGTAGTGATTAAGAAATACCTGCTGGAGAGCTACTATAGCATGCCCAATCCCAAATGAGTGAGCAAATTTTTCATTGGCCTTGAGTATACAGCTAAAAATCCACAGATCTAGACTAAAGACTTACACTTAAAATGCTTCTGAAGTCTAAAAATGGAAACAAGTAAATTATTGTGGATATTTGTTATTTTTACTTTTTTGCAGAGCACTTCTCAGAGACAGTCTCGAGTTGTCAGTTGGAGGCAAACAGTTTTTAAATGGCCAATAAAATTTTGCATGTTCTTATCCTCACAAACATGATATGCTTGGGGATGTGGGGAAGTTGAGATATTTTAGGTAGGTGTTCCAAAAACTGATTGTGCCAATGTATGCACACATAATGTCTTAAAACACTTGTTCATCTAAATGTCAAATGTTCCTATTATGTCATGCTGCAACATACAGAGAGATAGCGAGATGAACATGTAAAGCACGTGAAGAAAACCCTTTGAGTTGCTGACTGGCTGAGGTTGGGACATACCTGTTGAGTACAGCTCACACTTGGAAATATTAGTTATTATGCTTACACATTATGGGCTGTAGCATTACATTTTACACTAGGTTTACTGTGATTTCCTACTATTTGGAATACCAGGATCTTTGTGTTTTCTTTACATGAGGTACAAGGAAACGCCAGATACTGTCTTTTCATACAGACCACTTTTCAGGATAAAATAATGGGATGTCATTGGGTAATGAGTACATTTGTGATGAATCTGTTCTTCTAATGGATTTATAATTAATGCTTGTAAGTTTCCTGATAGCGTTGGGCCCTTTATGAAAGATAATGCTGCATAAAGACCAAATAATTTCTGGCTGCCGGGAATCAGTGGAGGTAAAAGTGATGATGACAATGATGATGATTATTATAATGATGATAACAGTTACTCTCAAATTCCAACTTTTCTCTTCGCTGTCTGACATCCATAGATTTACTCTCTGTATGGTTCATATTCTCACTATCAGGCTGAAAGCATCATTTGTCGTATGTGTCAAAAGGCAATTGACATTAAAGACTATCTGGCTGGCATCTTTGACAATAGACAGAGAGGCTGACTGGACTCTTTGCTGCTATCTGAGCTACTTGCATGAGGCCAATCTGTCTTAAACCTTGTTTGCTGTATTTAAAGTTATAGTCTAGCTAGCTTCGGCTTCAAGGCCCTGTTCATGCCCCTTCTATCCATTTTCAGAAGCACACATTTTCCAGAGAGAGCATTTACGATGTTAGCAGTTGCAAGCAAAAATACTTTAAAATATTCAACCAAAATGACACTACCACACATTGACACCAGTGAAAAAGTATTGACCTTCGGTATAAAATTGTTGCCTATGAAATGAGCGCAGCTAGTTCAGCCAGAGAACCCAAGTGGGCATTGGATCAACCATGCATCTGCTGATGTCAGCATCGGGCCTACCACAGTCTGAAGATTCCTAATCTGATATAATATCACAGTCTATTTAAGTCTGTCAGGGTACTCAGCTCTCTGCTGATCTGTGGGTCGTCTTGCATGTGGTTGCTAAACCCACCCATTACCCCAGCCTCCACCTGTTGGTTCTGTTTCCTTCTTTGGAGGGGATTGTATGTGTATTGTGGAGCATTGTTTCTCTAATAATTGTTAAAAAAAATAAGATGTAGTTTTTTGTTTCTGAACATTAATTTTGTAGTTATTTGGAGGGGAAAATGGTTTGGATACTCTTCACCTATTTTGTTCTCTTTTGTCTGACAACAACGTCCATCAACTAACTAATACCAGAGTTCTAGATGAGTTTGAGAAGTAGACCATAGTGGATGTTTGACTGGAAGAAACAATTGCTGAAAAGAATCTCCATCAATACATTCATCATGGATGGAGAAGAGTATATGGGAACTTGTCAGTCATCAAAAACCTGAGTAAAAGTCAACGCTGATGGTTTTTGTATTTCTGGCCATCACAGCAACATTTTCGTCCATATACAATTTAAGACATGATTTGGCTTAAAAGAATGAAGCAAATAATAAAATAAGGTTTTGAAAAAACACATTTCTCAAATAGAACATAAGCTTTCTAACAGGAAAAAATATATGTAATGGCATATGTCTGTTGTCAATTAGTCCCTTACGCTAGTTCAAGTGAAACCAATTGAGAACAGAAAGTTGCGTCAGTGAAATGTCTGATAAGTTTCTTGACAATGATGTCTACAGGATAACAGTTTTGTCACCGTTCTGTCACATTCAGTCAGACTGATCAAAACAATTTCATGAAATCTACCAAAATGTTCCTTTGATTAACTTTTGATGTATTTCACTATAAATTCTTGACAAGCAATATGTGCAAATTGAACATCTCTAATAAGCATTATGTTTCAAATGATTTTTTTAAAAATGATTGGCGTGCTATACAGGTCTAATTTGGGTGGTAGAAATAGCTTTATTATTTCCTGATAAGGGCATGTCTATTCAGATGTCACAATGCTGCTCTTGCTGGGATATCACCTCATCCATTAAATTTGGTTTCAACATATCAATTCCAGAGCTCTCAAGAGACATGGATACCTACTAAATGTACCACATGCACATATAGACACACACACACGTACACCTCTTCATTGTCGTCTCATTTTGAAGATGATGGATGATTGCACATTGTATTCAGGTCCAAATTGGAACATCGAGTACTCTGCCCCACTCCTCCAATTTCCTGCCCTCCACCAGACAGAGAGCACAGCCAAGCAGGATGCTTTTCGTGTTGGGGCTGGAATCCAGGGCACTATATGAAGTGGATATTCGATTTTGTCTAAAGGATATAGTGTGAACCAGGTCATGGTAGAAGGTCAAATGGAGGCATAATAACCACCTGAAAAAGAGAGAGAGGTGAGGGTGCTGAAGCAATGGATTGAGAGGACAGCCAGGGCCTTTATAAACCTTAGAGGCCACAGGAGATAATTGCTCGATGACTCAAGAGATGCTGATTCTGCTATGGCCACTGCACTTCATCCATGTGTGTGTGGGTTTCTGAGGTGGTAGGGAGAAAAAAACTAAAATCACTTAGAACTAACAGAGCAGAGAACTGTTTCAGAGCAGCTGCAGTGTGAAATTGATATTAATTGAATTTCCACAATCTGGGCCGCAAGGATCATTTACTTATAATCTCTTCTCAATCGATACTATATCCTTTTCTCTAACACCACTTCTGGAAACTCTTGTTTATAAATAACAATCATGAAAGGTTGATTAAAACCACAATTCCCTTAGCTCTTTATAATTTTAACGGATGTCATACTTCCACAGTTTTTACATTGAAAGGAAAGTACCATCTTCAGTAAAACTCACCTTTCTCAAGTTAGATTCATTTTCTCAAGATTTTTGTCTATGGGAAGGAAGTGACATTTCTCTAGGAATACAACAGGAAATGGTTTCACGCTCTGCTCTGAATGCATCAGTCACACTGCCACCACAGCTACTGCCGGGGGTCACTCACGACAACTCAAGATCCAGCTCAATTGGTTCTTAAGTGTTATTTCAATGGATGATTTGTTCAGTAAACTGAAAAGGAAATGTGTTACAAAGGCCATGTCTTCCTTGTCTTCTTATCATCGTTTAAAGGTTTGAAAAATGAAAATGCAGGACTGGCGTGACCAAAATTAGAATTAATCTTTTTTTATGTGCGATGTTGTGATGTATTTGTTCATACTATAAATTGTTGAATCCATGGTGAACTCATGCTGAGATTACCTAATATTAGAAAAACTGCTTGTCATCTACTGTAGGTAAACAAATATATATTTGACAATATGTCATTGTACAAAAATGTTAATTCCAAGAATTCTGCTTTTTCGCATGGGATGCCATGATATTCTTTTTTTATAGCAGAGGATTCATCCTTCCTGACCTCCCAAGTTTGTGTAGTGTCATTCTGGCAGTTCACTCATGCACTTCGACAATGATTGTGACAGGAGAGGCCTGTTGATCCCTTGATGTTACCCTGGGGTTCTTAGATATCTTTTTTGGTCAGCTCTTGACTTGAATTTTGTGGGATGACCTGTCTTAAGTAGATTGCCAATTTTCTCAGTTTGATGATGATTTGTCGGGACAGTGGAATAATGTACTTCAAATCACTTGGAAATGGCTTTGTAACTCTTCCCAGACTTATGTGCATCAATAATCTTTCTTCAGAAGGCCTCAGAGGTCTTTTGACCTTGGCATTCATTTTTACCACACACTCATATGGTTCAGACCAAAGCAGACCAATATTCTAGTCTTTATTAAAGGCTGGACCCTCCCAAGTTACTCTGTAATGATTTTCTAATAATATGCACCTGTTTTACAGGACTTGATTATAATTTTTGCCATTTGATGTGATGGTAAAGGTGGGGGTGTTTTTCCACTTTTTCCACGTAAGGAAATTACATTTTTGTGTGTTGTAATTGCAATAGTTTAAACTTTATTGTTGTGTTTTGTTCATTTGATGTAATTTTTTTAAATTCAGCTACCTTTATCAATTCATCTGATTTGAATATAGCTGAAATGTCCATGTGTCCAAATATGTAAGAAAATATACTGGTTGGAACAAAACATAATCACCATTGCTGTAGATTTCAATAATTTAAAAAAAAGTTTCTTAAGGGGAAGAAAAAAGTTGTTTTCACAGTGGCTTTGATTTTTGTCACAAATACACAGGACCAAGAAAAAAGTTTGAGAAAGAGAATACAAAACACTCCCTGTACCAATGTTGAAAAAATAGAACACCAAATAAGCCAGAAACACAGCCAGAAACCACAAAATCATAATCCTCAAACTTAGACATCTCCCGACTTTGACATTCTTGTCATCCCAGTCCACAGTATTATTAAGAGGTGTATGGCTTGGATGTAGCAGCAAGAAGATATTCAAGCTCAGAAATGGCCAAACAATGGTTCAGAAGTTTGACAAAGCACCTTGCACAACTGCTAAAGATCTACAAGCTGACCTAAATGACAGTATGAGCCTACACCATCCACTACACAATTAACCCATTGAAAGTACAGGTTAAATGGTAAGAAGCCCTGTAAGATCCCACTGCTGAAAGAGAGACAAAAGAAAGGCCATTGAAGTTAGCAAAAAAACACACATATAACAAGCCTAATTACTTCTAAATCCAAACAATGAAACAAAATTGGAGCTCTTTGGCAAAGCAGATCAGTGGTATGTACACAGACACAAATGATGTGTTTGAAGAAAAAACACCCTACTTACTGTCAAATGGGGACGGCTCGATTTAGATGTGGGTTGCTTAGCTGCCTCTGGTACTGGGGTACTTGAATATCAATAAGTCAGCTGATTATCAACGTGTTTTGGAGCGCATTGTTAAACCTAGTTTCCAGAAACTGGGTATTTGTCAAACTTCTTCCAGCAGGGTATTGACCACATTAAAAGCACTTAAGAAGCGCTAAAGAAGAAACGTTGGATGTTCTGATGGCCAGCACTGAGTCAATTTCTTGATAAGATTTAAAACCTATGGTGATAGCTGAAATAAGCAGTTGGGAAAAGGCATTTGATAAACACGGCAGAACTGGATAGGTGTGCAGCATATGAGTGTGCCAAGTCACTAGTCGAGAAGTTCAGGAACCTTACTGACAGTTACAAAAAATATTTAACTGTAGTTATCTTTGCCAAATGATGGGAACCAATAATGTTGCCCAAGCAAGTAATGTTTCTTTTTTAATGTCATTAATAAACATACGCCTCAGTAACACAAAATTATTCTAGGAATTGTAAAATGTCAATGATACCAATGTGAAACCAAAATATTCTAAATTATTTTTTACTTAATTTTGATGGAACGGGAACTTATTTGCAAATAAGGTTTTAAATTTGTTGCCCACTTTTAGATAACACATTTGGTTTGTGAGATATGGCCTATGCGGCGTCACTGTAACAGTCTTATTTGGGGTTACAGATTATTTTCCATTTCCATTAGGCTGTTGTAAAGATGAGAGTCTGGACATGGGAGTGAAATATAACACATATTATTCTGTGAGACCATCAATATTCAGCATGAACAACATTTATCTTTGGGGGAAACATGTTAGAGGAAGTACAAAATCAATTTAATTCTGTAACCTGACATCAGCAACTGCACAGTAATACCAGTTAAATTATGAAGTGAGTTTTGTGTCTATCAGTTTCACACGGTGTCTTTGGTTCCTTAATTCAGAAAACTGAGAAAATGACTTCTAAGAATAAATGCGATAAAAGGTAAATGATACATTAGTCTGAATGATAAAGCATAATAACCAACTTCTATGGTCAATGTTGAGAGGCCGGTTTGCACAGACCATACTTGACTCACCAGCTGAGGCAGCCTGTCGACAGAGAACATTTGCAAAATGTGCAGGGAATCCAAACAGGCTGTAAATGACTTAGTCCAGACCTGCTGCCACACAATGCCCTGATGAGTACATGCTGAAGCAAAGGATTTTCTAATAAGAGATGCATTGAAAACCTGGCCTGAAGATCCCTAAAGCAATTCTTTCGTAATTTCTGTTGCATAAAATGGCTCTTGGAAGGCTGGGGCTGATTAAGTTAGCTTTGTATCTGTTTGCAAAGCAAATGCTTCATGTCCCAGGAAGAATGACAACATAAAAGTCAATTATATCATCGTCCATACTCTTGCTTTTTCGTCAAAAATACATTGTAGAAATGTAAGGTAAGCAACATGAGTAAATAGGGCACATGGGTGCG
Organism: Esox masquinongy; assembly: GCA_016801175.1. Lineage (NCBI taxonomy): Eukaryota > Metazoa > Chordata > Actinopteri > Esociformes > Esocidae > Esox > Esox masquinongy. The sequence goes on along the minus strand of JACXGI010002500.1, from coordinate 30,370 downwards.
TAATGATATATGATATGGTCAGTATACTATATATTGTTCGGTACACCACAATGTCCACTGTGCCATGGAATAGTGATCATTTATCACACATTCCCATGGTCTTATCAATATAATTAGAACAGTAAATACTGTAGTAGAAGGTCTCATATACCATGTCTCATATACCATTGTCTACAAATAGACAATCACTATTTGTATATAAACCTGTTACTTTTTATCATATCCATGATATGGTCTCATATACCACAGCTTTCAGAAAATCAGCATGTTTATAATAATGCATATAGTATGTTTGCAATGCATTATAACTAATTGAGCCAGAGGACAAGGTGTTCCCTCTCAAAACCTTTTTAATCTCTCCTATTTCTTTGTTAGCTTACCTTAAGTCACAGTTAAATATCAGCTTGGAGCACTCTTTCCTTGTCCTTCTCTTTCTCTTCACTCACTTTGTACATTTGTCAAGTGGTTTGCTATTTGAGCTTTAGGAATAGAATAGTAAAGCAGTTCCAGTGACTCTTGGTTACAGCCTGGTTCATCTAACAGCCTGACTCTGAACCAGGGCTGATGCTCTTTTTGGAGTGTGTCGGCATGTTGGCTTGAGAAGAAATCATCCTGGAATATTCCTGTCTATAGGAAAAACACATTATGTTCCCATTGTATATTCAAAATGGTTGTATAAATGTTGAGATCAACATAGCTGCTGATAAAAGAGGTAGAGGTGTCAAAGTCTTCCTTTCACCCACATACTAACCACATGCTTCTTGCCCTCTCACTGTGGTCCGATTTTGAAGGACACTTTAATATGTGTCCCAATACATTTTTCCCTCACAGGCAGAAATCATATTGAGGGAGACATATGAATACCATATTCTCTTACCAGAAGTACTTATCTAAACTTCAACTAAATGTAATTAGTTAGTTTTACTTTTTTCTCACAGCATCATACAGCTATGTATACTGTTACTTTTTTCTCACAGCTGAGCCTTGTTTTTCACAGCTTCAGTGGCTAAACAATGGCATTTGCGAGCCTGACACCTGAACCAACGTCTTTTCACAATGTATCATTGTTGGAAATAAAAGCCATTGATTTGTGTTTTTACACACCATGCCGGGTGGAAACTGCCATCTCAATAATAAATCGGTGCTGATCTACTCTTGTGTATTCGGGGTGACAGGTGGCAGTAAGGGGGGACAGAGGAGAGACAAAATGCCAGAGGAGCCTCCTCAGAGGGTTTATTGATTTCTCTGCAAAGCCTTTTGTTCTCCCTCGTAATAAAGCAGGTATTGATTTATTGGTGGACGATGGTTACCATTTGCCTGTTCTTGTGTTCGCTGTTCCCAGTCTGCCTGGTCCCCAGGAGGGGAAAGTATTGCCAGAGAAAAACCTGGGATCTTATTTCCTGTGTCACAGTACAATGGTTGCCCTGCAGCCTACGCATTAAGACTGAGTTGAGTATTGATCAGGGTTTCTTTACATTGTGTGTTTGTTAGGAACTCAGGAGGCTCTGTTGTGTTTTCTGATCTGTAGATTTTCTGATAGCGACCGTCCACTTTTTCTAAAAAGCAGACCAAGCAGCACCATTAACTTCATTATCACTCCCTTTGATCTTCCACAAGAACTTTAAGTCTGTTTAATGACTTAATATATAATTTATTTAGTTTATGTGATTCGAACAGGGCTTAAAGTGGTCAGTGTGGCAGATTTACTGTAACATTTAAAGAAACATAATGAAAGAATGAAATGATCTCTCTTCTATGCACTATTATATCCTATTAAGCTATGCTCAGATTAGAAAAAAATACTAATAAACAGCATGAATTAACACAAACCTGTTGCTATTGGACAGCCATCAATTAGCTAATTAGGTATGACTCTTTTGATTGACAGCTCAGGTGAAAGTCTGATCTTCCTTCATCAAAGCTTTGCCTCTGCTCTGCCCACTAAGTATGTCATGAGGGACAAGCCGGCCTTTTGCAGTATGAATAAAAATGTTTTACAAGACCGCAATGATGAATTATGGTTAGCCGTCCAACTCCGCAGCACCAGGACAGGCTTTAGACCTGTGCCAAGAAAATGCAGATAGAGCAGAAGGCTTTTAAATATCCTAATGAACGTCGTATACCTGGAGATCTCACTGGCATCCATACCTCAATTACTTAGGAAGGTGAAGGGTTTAATTCATTGGAGCTTTGATGTGAGATGATAGGATATAAAGTTTTGGTCTTTTCTACAATCAGCAGCCAGTTTATTAGGTTTATTAATTTCACAGAAATGGACCGTTCCTACAGTGAGTCATGTACTTGTGGCTGTCTTTATAAAGCTGACAGAGGGGTATTAGGGCATTCCGTTATTGTTTGATTGATCATTGAAATGGACAATGCTGTCAGCAGCAAAATGCCATCAGCTGCAGTCGTTGATGCTAATGGACGGTCCACAACATGCAAAACCTGTGCAGTACCACTGTAGTGTGCTCAACTTGGCATCTTGGAGCAAATAAATAACCAGCCTGGTCACCGATAAGACATCTTTTCAACGTCTATTAGCTAAAAACAAGAAGTATCTTCATTAGGCACGCAATCACCAACACTGGAAAATTGAGAATTGGAACAACATTGCCTGACCCAAGTAATCCAGGTTCTGTTGAGTCATCCTGAGGCAGTTATACATTCAAAACACATCTCCCCATCAAGCTTGCTCATTCGTGTTACCTTCCTTGGAGTTTAGCTTCTGAAATGAACAGGACTTGATAAGAGGAGCAGACATGGAGGTGACAGCTGTTGACCTTCATAGCTGCGTGACCCCCTCATCTGCTCCACTGGACAGCCATAATTTCAAATATGGGCCATGTTAGTAAATGACATCTGATATCTTATAGTCATAATGTTAATACTGCATGTATGGATCTGTGGCCAAGTAATATAGAAAGGCATCACCCCTTGCCCCTAGCGGGAGCTGCTGTAGGGTCTAATGGTCTTCTTCAATTCAGTCTGTATCAGATGAATGGGGGGAAAAAACCTGAGGGGAACTAGACACTACTCAAATGGAACCAGTGGTATGATAAACAGTTTTGTCCACTTTTACATCTCCGCAACGTGTGTTAGTGGATGCTTGTGTGTGAGTGCGTGTGTCTATGTGTATATGGTTGCCAGTCTAAGTGGTGGGACGGTGGCGAGACAAACAGAAAGACATAAAGGCACTCAGACAGAGATTTTTTTTTTTATATCTTGTTTTATTTGTTTTAACTTTGTTTTTATTGCGTTTTAATTGAGTTCTACTGAGTTTTATTGATTTCCTTAGCATAATTGTTTAACGTTGCGGTTCAAAGTGAGACGATTCCGCAAAACGGTTGACCGCAAGATAGTGTTCTGGAGTCTGCATTTTCACCTTATTTTTAATCGCCTTGTAATGATGGACTCCTTGGACTTTGGATTTTTTTTTTAATGTTATGTATGTAGGAGCTGCAGTTTCGGAATAAAGGTGAACATCAGGATTTCAAATGTGACGATTGTTTACTTGCTGAGGGGTGCAGAGAGGAAGTTGCTATACTAGGAAATCCACAGCCTCCTACCTTTTCCTTCTCCATGCCATTGGCGCATCATACTGGGCAGATGGGGGCTTGCCACTGGGCAGAATATCGTTAATGCACAGGCCGCTGTCTAGTAGGGAGCTGCGTGTACTCCCCCAAGGAGTCAATTGCTGGCAGGTCTCCTTTGGAGGGCTTGTAGAATGGTCCACCCTAGGATAGGGCGGACCAGACATGAAAGGATGTTCTTGTCCATTGTGGAATTCGAGGGTGACTATCTCCTCCTTCTTATCCTCCTATAATGGGAATAAAGAACGCTCTGCCGATGTCAAATAGCTGTGCTGCGTTGGAACCGGATGTGCCTGCTCCGTCAGCTCCTGCCCTGATTTCCTCTCCAGCGGCTGTCCCTCGCACGTCCTCATCGGTTCGTAGGTGAACTGTGCCGGCTATGGTTATTGGGAACTCGATGGTGAGAGATGTTCTGGTCTCTGCTGCTAATACTCTCTGCTATCCTGGTGCAAGACCACAGGATATTACTACTTTTATGTTAGTTCTGGACTATATATACATACTATACATGCATACAACAGCATCTGTTTTAAAAACTCTGGTATCAGTCTATCATGCAGCATTACGTTTTATCACCGGTGCAGGATTTTGTACACACCATTGTCTTTTATAGACTATTCTTTGTTGAGATCCTTTCAGAAGGGCCAGGGATTGGTTAATGTTTGTTTATACAGTATCTCACAAAAGTGAGTACACACCTCACAGCTTTGTAAATATTTGATTATATCTTTTCATGTGACAACACTGAAGAAATGACACTTTACTACAATGAAAAGTAGTGAGTGTACAGCTTGTATAACAGTGTACATTTGCTGTCCCCTCAAAATAACACAACACACAGCCATTAATGTCTAAACCGCTGGCAACAAAAGTGAGTACACCCCTTAGTGAAAATGTCCAAATTGGGCCCAAAGTGTCAATATTTTGTGAGGCCACCATTATTTTCCAGCACTGCCTTAACCCTCTTGGGCATGGAGTTCACCAGAGCTTCACAGGTTGCCACTGGAGTCCGCTTCCACTCCTCTATGACGACATCATGGAGCTGGTGGATGTTAGACACCTTGCACTCCTCCACCTTCCGTTTGAGGATGCCCCACAGATGCTCAATAGGGTTTAGGTCTGGAGACATGCTTGGCCAGTCCATCACCTTTACACTCAGTTACTTTAGCAAGGCAGTGGTCGTTTTGGAGGTGTGTTTGGGGTCGTTATCATGTTGGAATACTGCCCTGCGGTCCAGTCTCCGAAGGGAGGGGATCATGCTCGGCTTCAGTATGTCACAGTACATGTTGGCATTCAGTGTTCCCTCAATGAACTGTAGCTCCCCAGTGCCGACAGCACTCATGCAGCCCCAGACCATGACACTCCCACCACCATGCTTGACTGTAGGCAAGACACACTTGTCTTTGTACTCCTAGCCTGGTTGCCGCCACACACGCTTGACACCATCTGAACCAAATAAGTTTATCTTGGTCTCATCAGACCACAGGATATGGTTCCAGTAATCCATGTCCTTAGACTGCTTGTCTTCAGCAAACTGTTTGCGGGCTTTCTTGTGCATCATCTTTAGAAGAGGCTTCCTTCTGGGACGACAACCATGCAGACCAATTTGATGCAGTGTGCGGCGTATGGTCTGAGCACTGACAGGCTGACCCCCCACCCCTTCAATCTCTGCAGCAATGCTGGCAGCACTCATACGTTTATTTCCCAAAGACAACCTCTGGATATGATGCTGAGCACGTGCACTCAACTTCTTTGGTCGACCATGGCGAGGCCTGTTCTGAGTGGAACCTGTCCTGTTAAACCGCTGTATGGTCTTGGCCACCGTGCTGCAGCTCAGTTTCAGGGTCTTGGCAATCTTCTTATAGCCTAGGCCATCTTTATGTAGAGCAAAAAAAAATTTTTCAGATCCTCAGAGAGTTCTTTGCCATAAGGTGCCATGTTGAACTTCCAGTGACCAGTATAAGGGAGTGTGATAGCGATGACACCAAATTTAACACACCTGCTCCCCATTCACACCTTAGACCTTGTAACACTAACGAGTCACATGACACCGGGGAGGGAAAATGGCTAATTGGGCCCAATTTGGACATTTTCACTTAGTGGTGTACTCATTTTTGTTGCCAGCGGTTTAGACATTAATGGCTGTGTGTTGAGTTATTTTGAGGGGACAGCAAATGTACACTGTTATACAAGCTGTACACTCACTACTTTACATTGTAGCAAAGTGTTATTTCTTCAGTGTTGTCACATGAAAAGATATAATCAAATATTTACAAAAATGTGAGGGGTGTACTCACTTTTGTGAGATACTGTAAGGTCACCCTGCAGAAACGTCCTCATTATCTTTCCTTAAAAATTAATTGAAGAAATAGCAAACAGGCTCACAAGACTGGCTAGTAGGTAGTAGGCAAGTTCTGAGAAAAGTAAAACCTTGTACCCCTTCTTAGAATCTTCTGCAGGACAACCTTAAGTTCAAGGCCACTGTGCCTATAACAGTTTAAAAAAAAAAAAAACATTTTACAGTGAATTTTACTTGCTATTAATGTGTTTTCAAATCTGTTTTAATTTTGTATTTTGTATGTTTTTATTGTTGTAATGCAGGGCAGCACTGCAAATGAGATCTTGGTCTCAGTTGGTTTTCTCTGTATAAATAAAATAAAATAATAATAATAGTTCCTACTCACGTTGATTGCAAAACTATTTTCCCAATATAATTAAGGCTTAAATTGTACCTGGCACAAAATCTACTAATCAGTTAGGACATAGAGGCTTGTTAACAAGCCACCACATAGCTTAAACAGAGGTTAATGAGTATTTGATGAAATTCCTCTATCACGTTTATTTTAATTCACTCACTTAGTGATTTAAATTGATGAAAATATGTAGATCTTCTAACAAAGAGATGTGATAAGAGCTGTTCCTCAGAAAGTTGGAGTCTTCTCAGTTGTACTTTTTCATGATGTTTTAATAACAAGTTAACTACAAAACTGACTGACACCACTGAATTCTGGTCATTATGGAAAGTTCACTGTCACTGAAGCAAAATAACATATAAAAGAGTTACAAACAAACAGACAGTTTCATGTTTCTGAAAACGTCCCTCCAGCCACCTTCTTTATGAGTAGGTTTGAATTTAAACAAGATGGTCAAGTGTTTGTGGAAAGACAGAGAGAGATAAATATTTTAATACTAAATCTGCATTTGTTTACGTTTGTCAGTTTCTTTTCTAGGACCAAAAAGCACCAGCTTTCAGCACCTCCCAAGTCACCAACATGAAAGGCAAATCGAACAATTTAGTTGTCCTTCTCACCCTGACGTAGCCATTTAGTAAATAGTTTTACAGTCTTGTAATTCAAAGAATCAAAAAAAGAACTGAAAGTCAGACTACTGTGCCGGTACACCATTCAGCCATTCGATAGTTCCCCATTTGACTTTTATCTCCCCCAGTTATCCCGTAATAGCTGTTAACTACACAGCTTGGTGGTCTCATAATCCAGAGAGTTGGGCAGGCGGTTGCTGAAGGCCTGCAAAGAGGCGTGTATGCGGACCACCTCACTGGCGGTCAGTTTTAACCGATGTCTGAGCAGACAGGCAAACAGGTCCAGTCTCTGCTGACCGGGAGGGGACAGTCTGTTGACCCGGTCCCTGATCTCCAGCAGCTGCAGCAGGGCTGTGTCCTGGGAACCCTGAGTGTACGGGTAGTCCAGCTGCAAGATTAAGTCTCGAATTGCTTCCGGGTCAAAATGCATACTGTAGCCAAACACCTGGATGCTGTTGATCTTCATGTAGCCCAGGTTACGAGACGGATCCACCATTTCTAATGGCTCATAGTAGAGGCTTTCATTTGCTGCCCCCCCTGGGCCTTCAACACCCTGTGTCTTTATCCGGCTCCGCAGGTAGATGTGAATGGTCTCAAAGAAGGTCTTCCACTTGTTACCCAGCATCAGGGTCCAGTTGAAACATTCCAGAGGCAGGTCGAGTTTGGTGGCCGTCCAGTCTGGGAAGCTGTTCTCACTGACAGGGATGTACCAGCTCTCAGAGTGACTGCCCCCGAAAGGGTTGATATAGAGGGTTAGGACTGGCTCTAAGGTGCTGTTTTTGGTGAGGCAGATCTGGAGAGACACACCCAGCAACATGTGGACAAGGTTGGACTTGTACTTGTTGCTCTTCAGTGTTAGCAGCATTCTCTTCCTCCATGATGGGTCGAACCAGCTGTTGAGACGCATGTCATTACTGATGAAGATTGCATGAACCTGAAAGGAGGTACACAGTTGTTAGATTCTTTTGGACAGTGAATATCAACTGTCTACACATCCTTATTAAAAATGCAGATTTTGTTGATGTTAAAGTTGAAATCCCATGAGAACATGTCAGACCTTTGTGCACCTTCAATAGGAAATTGTAACAAACAATATCTAAGTGAAAAACAAACAATCTTGTAAAAATAATAATAAATAAAATAAACCTGTTAATGCTTTGGTTGCATAGGCGTGCATACTTTCGATTTAACCAATCACATTTTTCCAAATCATGCACAAAGCCAATTTGCTGTCACCTGACCCCTACCTAAAGTATGGTGGCCTAGTGGTCATGAGATTTGGGCCAGTGAAGGAAAGGTCGCTGATTCTAAACCCTGAGCTGACAAGGTGAAAAGCACTTTTTTGTTCCTGAGCAACAACCAGTTGGTCCCACATCATTGCATTTCTTTAGCATAGTTAGCAATTTATCCTGTTAAAATAATTGTTAAAGAAAAGGAACTATTTAAAGTTAAGTGAGATCTTAATCATTTAAAGGTACAGATCAGGAGAGGGATATGAAATAGTTTTGAATCCTGGAACACTGTGGGAGCTGCAAACAAAGATAACTGGAACACTGAATTATTAAGAAGAGTAAGCAAGATGGCACCACCAGGAAATTGTAAGATCAGGACGTCCTTCCAAAATGAATAACTGTGCAAAGAGGAAGCTCATCAGAGGCCAACAAGAGGCCAACATCAACCTTAAAGGAGCTACTGAAATTTCTGGCAAGAACTGGGCGCTCCCTACATATCCCTACATACCATTGTGCATATTTTCCATAAGTCTGAGCAGTGTGGTAGAGTGGCAAGAACCTCCAAGCCTGTACACATTTTGCAAGAACACATTAAATCTCCCAAAACCATGTGGGGAAATTAGTTGTTCTGATAATACTAAATTATACCTTTTAGTCTTTAATTTAAAAACATTATGTTTGGTGGTTCATTACCAAAAGTACACTGTACCTACTGTCAAGCATGGTGGTGGTAGCGTTATAAGGCTATAAATGCTATAAGGCTGTTTCTCTTTAACAGGAACAGGGGCACTGGTCAGGATAGAGGGGACAATGAATTGCATCAAATATCAAGAAATTTTGCACAAACCCTGCTGCCCTCTGCTAGAAAGGTAAAGACCAACTTCACATTTGAAAACAATGATCCAAAGCACACAGCCAAATCAATGAAAAAATGGCTTGCAAAGAGGAAAACCAGTGTTCTGGAATGGTGTAGTTACTGTAGGTCCCAGACCTCAGAACTATAGAACATCTGTGGACTGACCTAAAGAGGGCTGTGCATAGGAGTTCCCCTTGCAATTTGACTGAGCTTGAACTCTTCTGCAAAGAAAATTGTGATACAATGGCTTGATAGAGGCCTATTCAAAAAGACTTGCAGAGTTACAATCTAAACAAAAGGTGCTTACACAAAGCATTAGTTGTGAGCTGTGCACACATACGCAACCAAGGCATTGACCGTTTTTTTTATAGATTTTCTTTGTCTGAGGAATTATCTATAAGATACTATTAAAGGTGAAAAGGCTGTGATATAACTTTATTCCAGCCTTTATAGTCTTTATTCCAGCCTTTACATAAACAAAGCTGCATATTCTATAAGGGTGTGTAGACTGATATCCACTGTACTCCAAGGAAACTATTCCAATAAATTCTGAGGATTCTATTCCAATATATCATGTTAAAATATCTTGACACCTTTTTTCTTGAATTAAATAAGCAATGAATTTACCTCCAACCTACGGTCAGATCTCTGCAGGAGGTATTTTAGCTCTAGGTCCTGTAGGTCAGTCTCAAAGCCCAGATAGTTCTCTGTAGAGTCAGCCACCATGGGTCTGCAGGCCCCCTGGATGAGGGTGTAGCCAGGGTTGCAGCCCCCACAGCGAGTGTGGTTGTCTGGGGCACAGGCTGCACAGGCAGTGCCCTCTCCAATGGCACACGGTGGGGGCAGCTGGCAAGAGCTGTGCTCGTAACTACAGGAACAGCTGTGGAGCTCCTCAGAGAAGGAACCCAGCTGGTTGTTCTCAGAACAGTAGAGGAGAGATTGGAAGTGACTCAGCCAGTAGGATTGGGGCCTGGGAGGGAAACATTGACAATATACAACACAAAATGTACACCACAAATGGATATACACTATTGTTCAAAAGTTTGGGGTCACTTAGAAATGCCCTTGTTTTCCATGAAGACATTCATGAAATTAGTTTGAATAGGAAATACAACAAAATTAAAAGAAAATACAGTCATAGACAGGGTTAGAATTAATCATTTTAAATTAAAATAATAATTGTGTCCTTCAAACTTTGCTTTTGTCAAAGAATCCTCCTTTTGCAGCAATTACAGCCTTTGCCATTCTAGTTGTAAATTTTTTGAGGTAATCTCAAGAGATTTCACCCCATGCTTCCTGAAGCACCTCCCATAAGCTGGATTGGATTGATGGGCACTTCTTATATACCATACAGTCAAGCTTTTCCCACAACAGCTCAACAGGTTTGAGATCTGGTGACTGTGCTGGCCACTCCATTACAGACAGAATACCAGCTCACTGCTTCTTCCCTAAATAGTTCTTGCATAGTTTGGAGTTATGCGTTAGGTTAATTTCCTGGTGGAAGAGGAAATTGGCTCCGTCCACATGGTATGGTATTCCTTCTGTCCTTCTTCAATATCACTTTAACCCTGTACAAATCTCCCACTTTACCACCACCAAAGCTCCCCCAGACCATCACGTTGCCTCCACCATGCTTGAAAGAAGGCGTCAAGCACTCCTCTAGCATCTTTTCATTTGGTCTGGTGACTGGTGTTTTGCGGGTACTATTTAATGAAGCTGACAGTTGAAGAACTGTGAGGCGTCTGTTTCTCAAACTAGACACTAATGTATTTGTCCTCATGCTCAGTTGTTCACCAGGGCCTCCCACTCCTTTTTCTATTCTGGTTAGAGCCAGTTTGTGTTGTTCTGTGAAGGGACAGTACACAGCGTTGTACAAGATCTTCAGTTTCTTGGCAATTTCACATGGAATAGCCTTCCTTTCTCAGAACAAGAATATACTGACGAGTTTCAGAAGAAAGTTCTTTGTTTCTGGACATTTTGAGCCTGAACTCGAACCCACAATTGCTGATGCTCCAGATACTCAACTGGTCTTAAAAAAGGCAGTTTTATTCCTTCCTTAATAAGCACAACAGTAGTGACAACAACTGCAAAAGGGTTTATGATCAATTAGCCTTTTAAAATTCCGAATTTGGATTAGCAAACACAATGTGCCATTGGAACACAGCAGCGATGGTTGCTGATGGGCCTCTGAACGCCTATGTAGATATTCCATTGAAAATTTGCCGTTTCAAGCTACAATAGTCATTTACAACATTAACAATGTCTACACTGTATTTCTGATCAATGTGATGTTATTTTAATGGATAAAAAATGTGCTTTTCTTTCGAAAACATGGACATATCTAAGTGAACCCAAACTTCTGCATGGTAGTGTACATTTAATGGGTTTAGTGTGTTGCACTACTGTAGTTAGTAACAAGTATATCTATATAAAAGTGTATATTTTTTGCCGGACCGCGTAAGCGAAGCCGGCCAAGAAGAGCGAATGTCTCTTAGTGAGTGAGTGAGTGAGTGAGTGAGTGAGTGACTGACTAACACTTGTTAAATAGCGTATTGGTTAGAGATGCGGACTGTCATGTAGGGGACCGGTGCTCGAGCCTCGCCACAGTGAAAACAAATTATGCATTAGGATTTGTTCAGGATAGACAAAAACTTTGTTGGTTACAACCTTCAGCAGCTACATTATAGTAAGCCTAAAATAAAACTGTTTACGGTGATATTGCGACTATTTTGATACTGGATTTTCGATGTATGCATTCATGCATGTTTTTTGGGGTAATACAGATCACAACCCCTTGCGCAGTAAAAGTGGAGGGGTTTCACTTGACGAAAATGTCAGTTATCGTCACCGATACTGATAGTTATTTTATCATGTCATTCACGAATGAAAGAAACATTTCTAATCACTGGCCGGCTGAACTAGGCTTGTCTGTTTCCTTTTTTTGTTTAACAGTAAGTTTGTGTGTCTTTTTCTGAACAAAATATATACTGTTATTATTGTTCGATAAAAATACACACCTTTGTTGTAAGAACGAAAAACAAATGTCTGTAGTAGACATTGAGAGAAATATTGGATAATTATGACTAAAAGTGGCTAAAAGTTATTTTTGCATATACAAATGAGTCACCATTTCCCAGCAGAGTATTTCTTTATAATTGTCAGCAGTGGAGCTGGCCCCAGCAAGTTAAATTAGTCATGTGTCCCTCATCTGTGTGAAGTACTGTGAGCTAAGGGGATGTAGGGAGCCTTTCAAGTGTTTTGCGTCACTGTCAGGCAAACTGACAAACATTACACTTACTCCATCTCTCTACAGTCTATGGACATTTCTGATTAAAAAAGGATAGTTATTCATGTTTTTCCTCACAGCTGCAGCAAAATGTAGAAACATGGCTCCCTCTTTTCCCACGCCAACAGAGAGAGATGGAGAGGATCGCTATTAGCTTCCTGGATGGGTGATTAAAGTGTAATTGGAGCTCAGTGGTAAGAGGTGTAATATGGGAGCAGAGCGGGACTCTCACCGTTCTCTGGGTAGGCGGATGTGAGGCTGCTTCTGGCACCTCTTGCTGAGACTGAAGAGCTTGAACACCACTCTCTGGGCTCGTCTGAAGAGCACTCTCATGCTGTTTTCCAGCTGCTCGTAGCGCCACTGAAACACACCATCCAAAGACCACAGGTGCTGGATCGTCGACACGTTAAGAAAAAAGCTATGTGGGAGTCTTGTCAGGAAGGTCTTGAACTCATCTGTCAGTTAGAGAAGAGAGAAAAAATAATTGTTCATGTTTTTATGTAATGAGAATGTCATGGGGAGATCTGTGGAGGCAAACCTATCTTAACAAAACAACATCTGCATACAGAATTGGATATAATTATTATTTTTCTTGTAGATTCTGTAAAGGGAATACAACCAAATCATGCATGTTGCCACATTCCTTTAAGCAACAATGTAACTGGTTCTGAAACTGACATTTTCCATGTTCGCATTGTTACATTTTTCCTGCTGGCATCGCATTCCACGGATACAGCAGAGTGTTAAAATGTATATGATGTCTTTTACCAAAGGACACATTTAAAATTTACAACCAACACCTGAAATATTCTTAATTCCAGGCACTACGCTCTCCCCTCTTAAAACATACACCTTGAAAGCAACTGCACTTATAGATATTTACAGTATCACAACCAAAAACTGTAAGGAAGAAAAGGCCCTACATTCTGACCTAGCGAGGCAATAATACCCAAACATTACGCTAAGTGCTCTCATTCATATGCTGTTACAACGCCGATGTGAAATGCTGGACTGGTAATAAATGTGCTTTATGGATGATTAATCTGCTTGAGACATATTGTTAACTACTTGTGCAAGGAGATGTAGATTTTTTTTTATCCAATTCTGTCCAGTTGTGATTTGCTGTACACACAGACTATGTGCCAAGAAGCCCAGATCTCACTGTGAATCATTATGATTTACACCGTTTCAACTGGAAATCATAATGTCTTAGATACACACCGAGAAAAGGTTCTCACCTTTAAATGCGACATTAAAAAACATTTTTTATTCAGATCATAATCCCTATAAATGATGTTTAGATGTGACTGTTTTTCTTTTATGACTTTCCATTGATTAATGTGTTAACTACTGTATCAACTTCCAACCTCACAGATAAGGTAGCCTAGGATATTCCAAAGATGTTTTCTTGCATAGAAATGTGTCTGGTACACATCAGGCCCCACCACCGAACCAAAATAGAGTCAGGTGAGGATGAGCCCCAGCACATTTCTCTTATGCAAATTCTGCCAAAGGGAGCAATATCTGATGAAAATATAATTAGCTAGTCAACTGATATTATGATAGCATTCTTAAAATGACTAATTAGCTAGTCAACTGATAGCATTCTTAAAAAAATATTATTTTTGTTCCACTAATAGTATAAGTCAGACATCTACAGTCTGTCTACAGCTGAAGATAAAGCATAATCTAATTCAAGAATCTAGAACAATTGAGTTGCAGCTCTCACTAAACAGCAGCTTAAAAAACGACATACCACAATATTTAAAAATACAACTGCATAATATTTGGAAGGGGTTAGGGTTTCCAAATCGTAGTTTGGAATGAAAAAAAAGCATTCAGTGCCATGGCTATAACCACACATTGGACATTAATTAAATGGAAACAAATATTGAAGAAAGAAAATATTCAGCACCGGAAAGAATTAAGAGACCACTGCACCTGGAGCTGTATATTTGGCGAACAAAAATATGAGAACGCTATTGGCACAAGATCATGGGCCACGCATCACCTCTATTCAATTTCTTTATTATTCGGAAAGACAGTACCACTGGAAAGTTCATATGAATAGCGCATTATTTTCTTCCTTGTTGGCCTAGACAATTGGTTGCATTCAAGATGAGGAAATGTTTGTTAATCCATGATTTTTCAAGAAGCTTTTTCTTGTAATTGGTCTGTTTATAAGACAGTAATTGAGCAAAATATCAGAAATGCAGTCAGAGTAGCCTGTGATTTTCGTAATTTGTGTTTTTTGAAACATAATGCTGCAATATTCCTCATGACCCCCTACCCCCCCCCCACACACACACACACACACACACACACACACACAGTATGTCATCATTTGTTTGTGGAAAATCTAATAAACTACAAAACAAAATTACTTCTTTTCTCACCTGACTCCTCAAACTCCTTGTATAGTGTCCCCCAAGTCTCAGTGATCCTCTGCAGGCTGTCCTCCATGGCTTGGATGTCCATGTAAGGACAGTTGCATTCTGGGAACTTGGGATCACACTGGCACCAGCAGTCATTTTCCTTACAGACAAAGCCCCCCTCGCCATTACAGGCGATGTAGCTGAGAGCAGCCTGGACAAAATTGTCCTTCAGGTAGTCAGGCAGGATAACCTGCAGGCCTTTAAAACATCCAAACAGAGTTGGGATTTAGTACCACCATCATGGTGTCATGGTAATCAATAATAGGATAGCAGTTAGTGAATCAAAACACAGTTCAGGTTCAGTTGTTAGAATGTAGAAGAGCAGAATAATAACTGAATGGTGGTCTGAACTGTCTGAACATACCTTGCAAGTGAACTTTGTTTTCCGGGCTCTGAACCAAAACAGAGCTGACAGAATCAAGGTTGTCATAGTTACTGCATCCAAGAGGGCCTGTCCGAGTCTCTGTTACCTGTGGAAAAACAAACATGCTATGAATACACATTCCTAATGTCAAGTAAATTGAGGAATTTCTCTTAATTTCAAACTCTTTATTCCTTGAGGAATGTAGCGCCTGTACTGACGTCTTCCAATGTTGTTGGTTTGGAATGCTTTCTTTGGCTCAGGCCATGCATTTAAGACACGTGCCAGGTAAGTGTATGATGTGCTTTCCTGGTCTTTTCAGCACTTTCCTTATGGACTGTTATCCAGAGCATTTGCTATCCTGGATTTCTTGACTATGTGGTCAACCCATCTGCACTTTACTTTAGAATAATGCGCAAGACTGGATTCTGGTTTTCCTTTCCCAGGTCTATAGAACCAATTTGCTCAGGCTACCTGATTCATTTTGTAATTTTTTCAGATTTGTTTCACCTAAGCAGAGCTGAGAATTTGAGATACATTATAAGCACATATTTGTTTCAAAATCTATCATAATCGGAAGTACTGTATTTGACAAATGGCAACAAATCAAATTTTAAGCAGTGTCTATGTGACTGGAAAGTGTAGGTACCCTCTCCTGAGCCTATCCCAGGCTGCTTCTTCCACTTCCCCCACCCTTTCCATTACAGGGAATAAGGTCAATCTACTCTTTAAAAAACAGAACAAAGGCTGCCAGACTGGACACTGTCTCTCTGGCCACATATAAACACGCTGCTGACCAGCTCTTCCTTGTTTTCAAAGACATATTTAACAAGTCACTACAGCAATGCTGTAGTCATATTTGTTTAAAATCATTCATCATTGTCCCAATACCTGAAAAAAAAAACAGATTGGTGTCCTGCCTAAACAACTACACACCAGTAGCACTCACCTTGATCATCATGAACATATGAGTGCCTAGTCTTGTCCCATCTCAAAACAAGCGCTGATGCCTTCTTTGACCCACTGCCTGAAGAGCCAATAGGTCTGTGGAAGACGCTATCAACATTGGGCATTACCACATCCTCTAACGCGTTGAAAACAAATGTAAGGATACCGCTTATGGACTTCAGCTCTACATTCAACACCATCTCCCCAGAACTACTACAAGACAAACTCTCACAGCTGAACATGTCCAGCTCCATCTGTCAGCGGACCACTAACCTTCTGACCAACAGGACACAATATATGTGAAGATGGGTATGCAAACTTGGACTCTCAGCACTGGAGCATCGTATGGTTGCACACTAACATCAATCCTCCACTCAGCCTACACCAAGAGCAAGGCAAGCATGTAGGCAAAAATCTAGTTTTGTGTAAAATTACTTAGCAAATAAAGGTACTGTAAATAGATATCAACAATTGCAGGCATTTATTCTAGCAGCTATGATGCTATTGTTTTGTTGTAATTTACAGACATGAATGTGAAATAGGCAAACTGATAGATGAATCCTAGCCCCTTAAACCAGGCCAACTTTATGGCACGAAAAATAAGGAACAAATGTTGTCTTTAGAGAATGAATAAGCAGTGTCCTTAGTTCCTTGGGATAAGTTGGGGGCACAGCCCGCCCGTTGGGTAAAACCTGTGTGTCATAAGACAGCTGGGCAGCATCTTACCACACCCCTTTTAACTGAAATAAATACTGACTGTTCATGTATTTACCTCAGACGGTTATTCTGTAAACTTTTGACGCGTCTCTCTATTTGCAAATAAACTGCTAATTGTGCCAAGAGAATTTTGTCTCTGTACTTACTCCTATAAAAGTTTCTCCATTGATATCTGTGCATGTATGTTGCATTTGTGGGGAACCATATAAGTCTTTGAGAAAATCAGTCTTTGTAAATCATCGTTATTGCGACCGGACTTCACACTCGTGTTAGAAGATGCTATGCCTTGCTATACCTGATAATGGAAGATGCTATGCCTGATAAGTTTTCAGTTGTTAAAAGTATGTCTACCTCAGGAACCTCACCGCTGCTATCCCTGCATTTCAGATGAACATACACCTTGTACATTCAATTTGCCTCTTTGCACATTTAGAATTGCCATTGTGCTTGCATTCTTACAGTTGTTAAACACACGTCGACCTCGGGACCTCACTGCTGGTATCTCTGCCTCCCAGGTGCACATGCTACCTTAATACATCACTCCTTCATTTCCCTCGTTTGCATATCTTGAATGCCATTTAGAAATTACCATTTGTACCCAAACAACTATTATCCAACTATCATCCAACTTGTTACATACACTATATCTAATACTGTAAAATTTCTGCCCTCCTCTATTTGCCTTATTGCACATTTAGCATTGCCATTTGTACTGCATCTGCCTCATTGCACATCTACACATTCCACTGGTAATATACATATACTTAATACTTGTAAATACTTGTACATTTTCTGCCCTCCTCTATTTGCACTTCTGGTTAGGTGCTTACTGCATTTCGTTGTACTGTACTTGTAATGTTCAATGACAATGTAGTTGAATCTAATCAAATCTAATCTAATGATATAATAGGACCGGTAACGCTGAATGATGGATATTCTAAATTGGTATGTGGCTCCTGTTGTAATCTGCTATAATATAAAACGAGTGTGGATGATGTAGAAAGAATTAGCGCTTTTGTGAAGGGAAAAGGCTCATTCAAAACTGACTGAAAGGACGTGGCGCGGCAGTCTCAACCCCCAGATGTACCAAAAGATTTTCGCCTAACTCCTCCTCTGTCTCGTTTTGACCTATGCTGCTGCGATTTCTTTTGCGTTCAGAACACAAACCTGCTCCTTGATTACTAAAATCAGAGGAGTAACCACTATTATCATTGACCTGTCTGTTTTCAATTTCAATAAATCGCAGACTGTCGGCCATGCTTGATAAATTAAACTTTTACCATAGCCTGTAGGAAGGCACACCAAAACATCTCTTCTTTTACAGCATTTAAGCAGAGAAGTTGTAATGCCATTATTGACTTGGTCTTATGAATAGAGCACAGTTCTTCCAAAACTGAATTAAATTTTTCCTCCATCTTTGCTTTTTTTCCGATATGTTGCAACCTATGTATGAACTAAAAAGTTTCAGGAAATGTGTTATATCCAGTTCGAAGAAATAGTGAAACCATGTTAAGCCCGCCTTAAACAAGCCTGTGAGTGGAGGTTTATTTGAAAACTAACATCCAATAGAAATCTTGCCGCTGAGAATCAGCGTCAACCTTTTTTAATAGGCATCTTTCCGGACCTCCAAGGAGGCCAGATGAGATTGGAGGTGTGGCCTCGTGAGACTAGATGAATCCGAACTGGAGCCTAATGGAGATAGATGCAACCACTACAGGGCAGGATTGCATCCAGTTTGCATTGTACAATACTAGGAAGAACATGAGCACTCAATGTAATTTTATTCCTTTACAAAACATGATTCTATATTAAGAGATAAAATGTTCCCCATGAGGGAAGAACCCCTATGCACCATATGCGTGTCTTCTCCACATCGGATTTCAAATAAAACATTGACTAATTGGTTAAAGTGCAAACTGTCAGCTTTAATTTACATCCAAAAAACTGTGAACCATGTATGAATTGCAGCCCCTTTTAAACATTTTAGAGAACAAAATGTAATTGGACAATTGGCTGCTCAGCTGTTTCTTAGCCAGGTATGTCGTTGCATCATTAGTTCATGTACAAGAGACCTAACAAAATGTCTACAGATGACCCTTGGTGTGGCATTTGCATTCAGTGTCTGTTGCCGTTGTCTCACAACATAAGGAGCAAAGAATGCTTGCAAAGAGGCTGAAAAATATGAATATCATCAGACACATAGCTAAAACATTGTTAATATATGGAATGTTAAGAGAAAGAAAGCACCGGTGAGCTCAGCAACATATATTTTTGCTGAATGCACAATGGGACAGATTCAAACACATGCTGCAGTAGTAACAAGGCAGCAGCTTATACCTATGGAACACACATGCCTCCTTTTTTTACTTTTTAGTATAAATACTACAATTACATATTTATGCGTTATGCATATTCTTTGAAATGATACTTTGTCAACCTTACACCCTCTGTTGCCCTGAGAATATTTCGTATGCTTTGCCTTATGACGATTGACATTAGTATGGTTACATGAAATATCAAACAAATATGAACATGGAAGACCACTACTTCTAAAGTACTTCTGTAGAGATACATCACACCAAAGTCAACAATTCTTGGAAAAGCTACCCTCTGCTGGGGAGATTCAACAAAGTGATAAGAATGTGTTCCCTGGTGAGATGATTGTTCAGCCATGGTTTCCTGTCTTTTGTGCTCTGTGATTCAAAACCAAGCCCCTAATACACACGTTCCACAGGCCCCTTAATGACCATCATGTACAGCTAAGAGTAGACACTGAATCACAACAAGCAGACATACACAGGACATTGTAGTTTTAAAGTACATTAATGTACGCACTCTCCTCTGCTCCCTTCTTTTCACCAACAGACAGCCCTTTATTGATGACATAAGTTCCTATTTCAAATATATTCTCATGCACCTGTAAAGGAAATGGTAACGCTGCTGTTCTTATTATCTACCACAAAAAAATTAACATTAGAGAGGTGGTAACGGAGGGCCTCTAAATAACTCAGCCATTGCAGGTCTTTTCTGTTGTATTGACTGAGACATCTCTCCTGACTATACACTAGCAAACCTTTTCTGTAAAGCCTGATCATCTGTTGCTTTTCCCTCATTTGCAACATGGGATCTTTTTCTGTCCTCTCTTTCTGTTTAGGGTGACATGGTGGAGAGGTCCTAATTGATTGCCATTTTTCTCTCTTTGTCGGAGTGGGAAAAAGTTGTCAGCCCAGAGATGTGCCCAGCTATGACCTGTCACAGGGCAGTTGGCAGGGGAGAGACAGATGGATGTGGCGAGAAAACGAGGGTCAGTCCATCAGCAACACAATCAAACACAATCCCAGAATGCTGACAGAGGGAAAGACAAGGGATGCTTGTGTTGCTATTCAAACAACCCTGAAGCCAGAAAAAAACAGGATATCTAGGAAAATGAATACAATTTGCAAATAAGAGAGACACGGAGACCATCTGTGTGCAATGATTTTGCTATTATACACACCACATTGTTTAATCACTAATTTCCTTCATATGGGATTTTCCTGCTGATAAGACTGTGCGGAAATGAGGAACAATGCAGAGTTTTGGGACACTTGAATATTGAATCTATACAGAGCATTATTTGATATGCCATATGATAGCCCATATGACACAACGTTGACTGATGAGCATGGCATTCAATTTCCTCTATGAATAGCAGCTGCTTTTTATTGCAGATAAATTCTGGTATATTACAAAATGCTTAATGGCACAATATTCACAATCTGTATTTCTGTACTGCTTCTGGAGGGTTTTCACATGGAGCACAGAGTGACTGTGTTCCAGCAAGCTTTCAGTAAAGCCTCTACTCCTCAGCATTTCTTGATGACCACCATGAATGGAATTTTGTACCAGAATTGAATGTCAATGCCCCCTTGTCAGGCCTTAATCCTCTCCCCAAATACAAATTCCCCAAACACAAATTAATTTACGTCAAAGATGCTGTTGTAAAAATAATTTTCCTGGGATATTAGGCAAAATCCTGCATCACCATAATGTTTATTGAAATACAAAGTACAAATAACAGATAAAACAAAACTAAATGCAGCTGGTCTACTGTCATTCTTGTTTCAGTTTTAACTACACCTTGTGTGATTTTGCTTGCTTGATGAGACAGATATGCAAAATTCATGACCACGGTTTTTGTTTTGGGACCATTTCCTTTTGAAAAGAAACAGTGCTGGCTGATTGCCCAGTCCGCACAAACTGAACGAACGACCAGCTAGGTTGGGTTGACACAAGGTACATTATTGACCGCAAAGTACCCTGGGAGGAAGAGTTAACTTTTTTAGCAACACAGCCCTTGTTTAAGCAACTGCTAACTGACATGAAAACAAATAAAAACAGACAAACAAACAGTTTCCGGATATCTTTATGCACAATAACCCACAATATCCTAGTGAATTTTTTTATAAAAAAGTCTGAAAATTATTTTAAATCAAGAGTAAAATACCCTATGTGGATAAGCGACAACCCCCGGTCAAAGTCAAGTGTCAAAAACAGAGATGTATTCAAAGAGACTCAAGGCTGTAATTCAAGCAAAAGGTTGTCCCACCATGTATTAACTCAGGGGGATGTTCACTTATCCTAATAGGGCATTTTAATGTTTAAATCTTAATTACTTTTCAGACTTTTTTCACTTGGATATTCTGGGTTACTGTGTGTAAATAAAGCCTGATACAGTCTGATTTAATTTCAGGCCGTAAGGCAACAAAAGGTGAACATTGTGAAAAGGCCCCCCTTTCAAAATGTTGGGTGACTTTCTATACCCACTGTATATTCCTTTACATTCATACGGTAGGCCTTTCTAGTGGCTGATTTTTACTCTACAAGAGCAGCCGTTAGTAGAGCTGACAATACACTCTCCTGCTGTAGCACACTGAAGCTTATGATTGGTCTAGTTATTTATGGGTTGGATGCAATTTTAGGAGAGAACAAGAACATTCATTCGCTGCTTAGTTTAGAGAACTATAAAAACAGTAGCACTGTTTTCTTGTAGGCTACAATCCTGTCAACAAATTTGTTGTTTACTCTTCCTAATATTGCAGAAAGGAGCATTTTGACAGCCAGTTAAGGTGTAGGGGCAGATTTATGTCATCTTGCCTAAGGAAGACATCATTATCTATTAATTGTGATCTGATCAGTCGACCAATTCTCATTCTCTGCAATAAGCAACGGGCTACAATATAGGGGAATGAATGTGCTTGTCAGCAAGAACACAGTTAAACTTATTTTATTATTCCACTTCTTCCCAATTTTGCCATTATATTAAACATGAGATGCCCAGTCCACAAGTGAACTGCATTTACTTGGGTGAAATGCATATACAACAGAATAAGAAATCAGTCAGAGTAGCAATCTCACTTTGTTTTTTCACAGTTTATCATAATGTGTAAGAATTTCCTAGATAAATATCTAGCTAGTACTACATTGTTTTCTTTTACATTTTTCTCTATTTGATTATTTTTATAAAATATAAGTGTATCTGAGTTCAGAAAACAATGAGAACAGGACATTTTAGCTAGCGATGCCTACTTCAATGCTACAAGACAAAACTTGGTGGTGGTCAGCTTGGTGCTACAAAAAAAGTTGCTTTAGACTGCTGCACAACCTAGTTAGACTGTTTTTTACGGTAAAGGGTCATGTTATGTTAGCTATTTTCGTACATTTTACTTATGATACAGATATTTATTTCGCAAATTGTTGACATAACACAGACAGCAATAAATTGAGCGGAAGGGCAGAAACATAAAATCCAATAATGCCATAATGGGAACATAATGTAATACCAGGAGCGTCTGACTGGAAATATATATGAATGTACTGTACACAGTGTTGTGAGAGCATGGTTACTGAGAAAGTTTCTTGCATTGTTCATCATTCTGCAGACATACTGCCAACCATCGCCTGGGTCAGGTGGCGATATTGCAATCGATTTAGTCAGAGAAACAGTCAAATCATAACAAAAATGATCCTTGCCGCTCCAGTAGCAGCATGAATCATTACTCATTACAGCCACAACCTGCCCTGAACAGAAGTTTTGAAGTAGCATGCTGCACTGCGACTTTAAGAGAGAGACAATTTCTACAGCACCCCACAGCACTAACAGGCGTTTCCTCTGAAATGCAAAAACAAATGTACCCTTCACATGGTCACACCGGGGGGCCGCAATCGTGGCATCGGCAGCCTCATCTGCTATCCTTCTGCCTGCCCCTGTTCAATTTCACATTCACACGGCGGAATGCTTGGTTCTGACTGTCCCAGGCAGCGCGGGGGTCGACGCCCTGTGGAAATGATGCATGTGCTAAAGAATCCCTTGTCGCCTCCCTCTCTGTGATTACTCTGGTTCTCTGATGGAGCTCAAACTCTCCGCCTCCCTGTTCTCACCTGTCACTCTCAACACATCTCTGCCTTTGAAACATGAAAAGCTGGGGCTGACATACACACACACAAACTACTCCCAACAGAACAGACAAAGAACCGTGTCTTGCTTTTTGAGGAGTGACTACCTCTACTGTGATAGAAATGTCCGACCTCCCAAAAAGCTTTCTGCTTTAGGGAGCAGACAGCTTTGATAGTTGTTATTCATAGTTTGTACCATCAAAGGCAGATGTGACGGACACTATACTATAGCGACATAAGACGTGGAAGGTTAATTATCTTAATTTCAAAAGGGTATATGCACATTATTAACTATTATTCAGGTGTAGAGTATAACTACAGTAATTTACAAATAAAGGAAGTGTAGTACCTGCACACTATAATTTATCCTGACATTTTTTTCTTCAAATTTTGAGATATTTATATCACTTCACCATTCATTTTCATCCCACAGGTTTTGGCTTGAACAGTACCTACCATCCCTTCATTTCAGTGCTTGAGATACCAACTTCTATTGTATATTTTGTTGTATTTATTATTTCCTGATTTTCTAATGTACAGTATGTCTTTTCATGTACTTCTTGAATAAAGGTTAACACTAAGTAAAAAAGGTTCCAAAAGGTTCAACAGCTGTCCCCACAGGAACACCCTTTATGGCTCCAGAAAGAGCCATTTGTTTCAGTGTAGAACCCTTTTTGGTTCCATGTATAATCTTCTGAGGAAGGGTGTTTTAAATGGAATCAAACAGGGTTGTAACTGGAACCAAAAAGGATTCTACAACGGATCTCCTATGTGGACAGCTGAATAATCCTTTTAGGTTCCAGATAACTTTTTTCCTAAGAGCGTAGCAATAGAATAACTTCTTTATTAACAACATAACAGTGACGTAACAATATGTAATACATGTCAACATTCACCCATACAGTTCAGAAGAGGTATGTCAATGACTGGCCCTGGAAATTCTTCACCTACTGATCAACACTCTCAACAAACTGCCAAGTTGACACTACTTTCAAAGGGGTATTCCAGCCCCAATTGTGCTGCTAAACCTGAACAAATCAGATTGTTCTGAGTCTTTTAGAAGGTCAGTGTGTTTGTGTACCATAGATTTGCATGTCTATGTGATATCTTGATGTAATGCAGCTTGTTTACCTTGATGGCCGTTGATGCTATCTGGATGTGGTGCAGCTTCCGCAAGGTGCTCTCTCTGTCAATGAAATAGGAGGCAGCCAGCTGGTGCAGGACCTCTAGAGTCACACTGGACGAGTTGCCAGAGCCAGAGTAGTCACTGACCTCTGCCTTCTTACTCAGCTTCCTCTTGTCCACAAATATTGTTAAGGCCTCTTCCCCTGAAAACAGAAAGACAGCATTGGGACAGTGTTTGCTTTCATTTTTTAAACAGCGTGCATTTGAACTGCTAGGAAAATATTTTCCGGCTAACATGAATTTGGCACAATACAATTCTCTCATTATACTGAATTATAAATGGTACACTGAAATGTGGTTAAGTTTTATTTTAAAACACTGAAACAATGATCGAATCTTGAAATTGGTGTTATTTTGAGAAATATTTGTGAGAAAAATCTTTAGGCAAGCACGAAGTGTTGCTAGCCAACAGTCATGTGAAAAAAAAATTGTTCAGTCCTAGTAAAGTTGTCTTTTTTTACATTTTTGGAGCTAAATTCCAAGCACATTAATCAATAAAGATAACCCAGTTTAACAAATCATACAAAATGACTTTGAAACCATTCATGAAATTCAAATTAACAGAAATGCAACTTATGCGAAACAAGTTAGTACACTCGTGGGCAAACATTCCTCCCCGTTAATGTGAGAGACTGACAGACCTTTACAAGGACCGACTACAGGAAGTTATTTAAAGGGGCAAGCAATACCAGCTACTGAAGCAAGTGGTGTATTTACCTTTTTTGCAACATGAAATTGCATTTCTGATTATTCTTTTATGAATAAATAATTTCCAAGTATTATCTTTCTGTGCCATTTGTTAAATCCGGTGCTGAAGTGAACATTACATATCTATATGTCCAATTAAAAAAAGGGGGGGACTCCAGGGCGTGTACTTTTTCGCAAGAATGTAAGTACTCAACCCTCACACATTCATATTTGGTAGAGCCACCTTTGACTGCAACAACAGCTGTAAGTATTTTTTCGTAAGTATATACCACCTTGGCACGCAGTGTGGAGGGATTTTAGCCAATTCGTCTTGGCATATTTGCTCCAGTTAGTTCAGGTTGGATGACGCTTGTGGACTGCAATTTCCCAACAGTGCCACACATTCTCAATAGGACTGAGAACAAGACCTTGACTTGGCCACTGTGGGACATTAACATTTGTGTTCCTGAGCTACTCCAATGTTGCTTTGGCCTTGTGCTTGGGAACATTGTCCTGCTGAGGATCTCTTGCAGCATTTCCCTGTATTTTGCGCTATCCATTCTTTTTTCATGAAAAGCATCTCTACAGCATGATAACATAATATCCATGTTTAGGTATCTGAAAAAGTTATTTCTAGGAAGGTCATAGATTCCTCTCTGTGATTTGGTAGCTAAAAGAAAAAGAGGAACTCAATTACAACCACAGTACAACCAAGCATAGCGAAACAAAAAATTTGGAATGTTTTACAGAACAAAGAAACCACTGGTGTCTTCAGCAATAGGTAACAACCAGGTTGGCCAAGAATAACAAAGAAATGACCACAGCTGTGAAAAACAACCCTAAAATAAGTTTCAATAAAATCACCAACAACCTCCAGAATGCTGTGGGGAATGTGTCACAATCTACTGTTCGAAGAAGAAGACAGCAAAACTAAAATGCCTACAATATAAGGTGAAAACCAATAATTAGCACCAAAAACAAAAAGGCCGGATTAGAATTTGCTAAAAAGAAAAGATATCTGCTAGTACAGTTTTGGAACAGAGTTCTATGGACATGCAAGTGATGGAAAGGCAAAAGTGTGGAGAAAAAATGTACTGTAGATGATCCAAAGCATACCCCCTAATCTGTGATCTGTGAAGATAAGGTGGAGGTAGGGGCATACTGTACCATGGGCCTGCATGGGTGCCTATGGAATGGGCTCACTCATCTTTATTGATGACAATGAATGCTGGCAGCAGCAGAATGAATTGTAAAGAAGGAATGAAGAAGAAATGAAGCATCTTCACCACCAGAAAATACCACCCAACTCATTGGGTAGTACTTCACAATGCAAAAGGTCAGTGACCCAAAACAACTTGCCAACACAACTAAGGATTTAATCAGGGGAAAAAGTGGAAAGTTTTAGACTAGTCAGTCTTCTAAATTAAATCTGACTGCACATGCAGCTCACTTGATGATGAGGAGGCTGAAATCAGAAACTCCCCAAAACTAGCAATAGCTCAAAATGGCTGTGGTAAAGTCTTGGCAAAGCATCTGAAAGGATGGTACCAAGAGTTGATCGCATCAATGGGTCGCAGATTCACTGATATTATTGCATGCAAGGGATTTGCGAATAAATAATAGCTTTTGTACTTGTTTCATTTGCTTTAATATAAATTGTCCCAATACATATGCTCACATTAAAAGGGGGATGGACTTCTGAAAGTGCTGTTATTTTTAGAAATTAAAGCTTACAGTCTACTTTTGTCTCATATTCACTTTATAATCATTACGCCATATGCCTCGAGTGTATAGCAAAAATAACAATTTTGAACATATACTGTCTCAATTCTTACTGTCCCAATAATGGAGGGCACTGTATTCATCCAAAATGCACAACTGTAAAAATTAACTTTTCCATTTCTCCTTATATTTAGCAATTACAGTACTGCTTTTTACCCAATCCTTCATTTATATTGCAAGATTAATTGATTAATAATTGATAACAGTTGTTCTAAGATACTCTGACAAAGAGGGGTTTTGCAACAAAATTGGCATATACTTGCTCTTATTTTAATAAACTTTATTTCTAGAGAAGGAACCAAATATATTGACACACGTGAAGAATGACTGTTTTGGGGATATTACAGAGGAGAACATCACCTGCTTACAGTGACATTTTATTCAGAGTTTCTTTAGTATAACCATGTTAATCATGAGACCTTTTGGCCAGGGCAAAAAGCAGTGATGAAATTGCACATCCCTGTCCTGTTCCTCTATGGAGATAAAAGAGTATTGTAATGCAAGTGCTTCTGAACAGAAGTTGGATCCATGTAAGGAACCCGTCTACAATGTTAAATTTATGAAGAACCGCAAACAGCAATGTCCAAATTGGGTAATGTTTTAGAAATTTACTAATGCCTCTTTTCCACTGGTGCTAAATACTGGTGTTTTACCCTAAAGCCCAGAACTGTTTCTGTTTCCACTGACACGGGCCAGTGCCAGTCGGCCACTAGGCCATGGCCGAGTGGCCCAGCTCTCACTTGGTGCCAAGCCCCGGATTTTAGAACTTAGGGCGGGGTTTGCGGGTTGATGTGTTACATGCTGCGAAAACATAGTCTGGACTTTGGGATAAAACACCAGTGTTTGGCACCAGTGGAAATGAGACATTAGTATCCTGGGGGAAGGAGGGGCACCCAGCCTACCCTATGGGTAAAACCTAGGACTTGATAGAATAATGGGGAATTGTATTGCTGACAAAAGACAGCTGTGCAATATCTCGCCACACTGCTTTACTATATAAGTACTGTTAGTTGTTCTGTGCTACTTTAGAGATTTGTCACTTTTACCTTGTTACCTTGATGCCTTTCTCCTTGCATGTTTAATAAAATTGTTATTGTGCCAAGAGAATTCTTCCTCTGTACCTACTTCTTCAGGATTCTATTTGGTCGCGTTTCTATTACAGTAACCTCAGAAAGTAGTAAATATGTTCACCAATTCTTTGCTAGTATCTTTTGTGAATGAGAGTATTCAATGGATACAGTCTCTCTCAATTTTATGTGCCTGTCTGGTCCAATCATGGGGAATGCAAAGCCCATTTGACTGGTGGAGTTGGAATTTTATTTCCATTTCAATGTGGGTGAGTATCATGTGTGGTTCATGTGAAGTCTGTGTGGTTGGAGCATAAGGTTCTATGTGTGAGGAAAGTTTGGACAAGCAGGCATCAGTGTAAAGAAGCAAATGCCCCGGAACTAGTGAATTATAATGGATCATGGGTAAAAAGGATACAGCTCATACCAGAGTTGAATAACAATCCTGCAAGAGTTCGAAGCATTTCTAGCTATGTATTGGAACATAATCAGAATTATATTATTGTAATAGAAAAATTGTTTGCTTTTCCATGACAGTGTGTTGTCGTTAGCATTGTAGATGTACATAATAGTGACATTTAACAATAATACAATGTCAATTCTTTAGCAGTCATGCTTACATTGGCTACACTAACGTTAGTCACTTTTGTCACGTACTGCGCATAGCAATCTTGCCGCAAGTTAGATCGAAGGACACTGACATCCAGGTGGTTAGTTCCATTAATGTTGTACTACCTAATTTTATTTCTTGTACAGTGCAAGTCTTGAATAAAAAAAATCCCCAAATCTCTAATGTTAGCTAATTTTTAGTTAATTGGCCATTGTAATAAATACAACCTTTTTTGACAGACTATAACTATCTCCCAGCCGGTGTTAGTAGTTAGACATGAAAATTCAAGAGGAATTAGGTTAATTATTAGATGAAAAGTCTTGAGTCCACATGGAGAGTCTAATATCACTTTGACATGACAGTGTTTTTAGTCACATTTTGCAAGCCTTTGAGTTGGCTGTGAAAATACAAACTTTTTGAATTTTTGTGATCTGGACATTCAGCCTGGTCATTGATTACCTATATAAATGTCTTATTTTAAATCTGTCAAGTGCAAATTATTTTAAAATGATAACCTGCTCTCCTTAAAGGGGCAGCTGCTATTTTTGGTTTAAAAGAAAATGTAAGGGAATTAAGTGGCAAACCGTGACTACTGGAGCTAGGCCCTCAGTAACAGAAAAAGTTTTGACGTCATACATATAGATAGTGAACTCTGATGCCTGTGTATACAGAGCATGGTTTGAGACCTTTCTTTTGCAGACCCATTTAGGAGAACCAATTTTTTATGACAAAGTCAAACGGTCCTAAGCCACGCCTCTCAGAAACAGCAGATGTAAACAACGGTTGCAAATATTGATGGCAAGAAACACGTTAGAAGAAAATACGGTTGTGTCGTTTGAAAGAAACATTTGCCAAAACAGGCACTCAAATAGCGGTGGAATAAATTCAACCACACAACTACTCCCATTGTTTCAAGAACAGGGACAGTATATGTTGTCAGAGAGAAAAACGTTGCACTGTATTTAATGTCCAGCATGCAACAATAAAAAAAATACACCCCAACAAGAAATGGCATGTACCCAGTACTTCCAATTGCAAAGTCAGTGATCTAAAGTTGAAATAATATTTTACACACTGTATTCAAAATGATATGAATGAGAGAGCAACAAAAAGCAAGCTGCAGATAAAAACAAAATGTCCACTCACCATCATGATTATCATTCTCCTGTCCTTCTTTATGAAATGGATAATAGTAGGATCGTGTAGCTTGTCTTTTGATTTATAAAAAGAAAAAAAAAAATCAGACTGAGATCAAAGCCAGGGCTGACAGCCGGGCCATCGCCATCCTTAGGTACATTCACTGCAAAAAGCTAGCCAGCTAGCTAGGCTCAAGTGTGAGAAAACAAGGCAAATGTCACAATTGGCTCTGAATTAGTGATGTATACTTAGGACCTCTAGAGGGCCTTATAACGTCATACAATTGTCCCACCTATTACCAAACAATTTGTGATTGGTTGATTCTACAGTCATTTCAAAATGCTACTCTAACTGAAGTCAATGTCAATGGCTGGTGCTGTCTAGTCAATGCCTGCGGGCCTAGCCAATGAGCGTTGAGCACAGCTAGATAATTTTGACCAAGATACTACGAACAAAATTTTTTATTTTTTTCCAATAGGAATTCAATAGGAAAATCATTAAAATTAGGGGAAAATTGATTAAATCAATCAAGGGTCAACTTGGCCTTGTGCTTAGGGTCATTGTCATGCTGGAAAGTCCAAGAGCGTCCCATGCGCAGCTTTCGTGCAGAAGAATGCAAAGTATTGTCTGCCAGTATTTTTTGATAACATGCTGCATTCATCTTGCCATCAATTTTCACAAGATTCCCCGTTCCTTTACAGCTCCCCCCCCCCCCCCCCC
>JACXGI010002499.1:54009-72910 GCA_016801175.1 Esox masquinongy | reverse complement strand
CAACCCCATAGAAAATCTTTGGAGGGAGTTGAAAGTCCGTGTTGCCCAGCGACAGCCCCAAAACATCACTGCTCTAGAGGAGATCTGCATGGAGGAATGGGCCAAAATACCAGCAACAGTGTGTGAAAACCTTGTGAAGACTTACAGAAAACGTTTGACCTCTGTCATTGCCAACAAAGGGTATATAACAAAGTATTGAAATGAACTTTTGTTATTGACCAAATACTTATTTTCCACCATAATTTACCAAGAAGTTCATTAAAAATCCTACAATGTGATTATCTGGATTTTTTTTTCTCATTTTGTCTCTCATAGTTGAAGTGTACCTCTGATGAAAATTACAGGCCTCTCATCTTTTTAAGTGGGAGAACTTGCACAATTGGTGGCTGACTAAATACTTTTTGCCCCACTGTACACATTCTCAGATATCTGATTGATGCCACTTGTTCTTTCTCACTTTTTCTTTTTTCCACTTGTTCTCAGTTTTTTGATTCACCCCTGGCTTTCTCCAAGAGATTTGAGACAATTAGCTTAGCAACCATGCAACACAGTTTGATTACCTGATCAAAACCTGCTGACCTTCTGCTGGGCGTTAGTGTTGTGCATTCCTCAATTCACTGACCAATTCATAACTCCTCAATTCAATAATAACCATTGTTTAAAATTTACAGTATTTCATGAAATGTGTGTGGTGAAAAACGTAAAGACCACACACATAGATGCCATTTTGACATCTACACTAGTATAGGCAGAGTCATCTGCATTTTTAAGTAGTTGGACAAGACTCCAAGGTCTGCAATCACACCAAGTTGACTACATTAAAATATTGAAAGGCGCAATGTCTTCTAACATATTTACTATTTCAATAACTGATGATAGAAAATGTAGCACGTTTTCACAACTATTCCATATTTCATATTTCTTACGAATGTATACAGGAAGCGGATTGGAAAAATATATTAAACACAAATTAACCAAGTTCTCTACAGTGGCCGATTAAATTAGTGTTGAGTTAAAACGACTGCAGCCTCAATAGCTATCGGGTGACTAAGATCTGCCCAGCACGGGCTCAGGCTGAACGTTTGACATCTGTAGAAAGCAGGATGCAATACGTCAGCGTCAGAGAGAATACAAAATGCATATACTATTAAGCTAGCTAAATAGACCACCATCAAATATTAATGCCCTCCCAAAAATTCACACAAAGCCGTGTGTTCTTATGGCGAGAAAACACATGAAGGAATAGGGTGGGGGAATGATTCTGCTTGCTGATGCGAAAAAGCCTAGCTTACTTAATCACAAAGGTACAGAACTAGGCTATTCGAAATTTGACAAGCCAAGGTGGCTTGTAAAAAGACTTGGATGTTGTGACACTGCATTGTAATTCTATTAACTATATGTTTTGTATTACTATCCGGGTGTGTAGTTGACAAGTCAACGTTCGCTCGTGCAACCAACAACATATGCTGCGGTGGGGAAGTTTAATGGGCGTAGTTATCACTACTTACCCGCCTCCTCGTTGTATCCTGTTCGCTTCTCTTCTGAAGAGCCCACAACAATAAGCCCAACAGTTCCCCATCGCATTCTGTCAAAATAGGCTACCTTCGCTTGGTCGAGTGATAGTTAGCTGAATATTCTGTTAAGTTAGCTAACTGGTGCTTCATTTGCTAGCAAGTTTACTAGCGTTAGCTAGCCTCCTGACGTTAGCTATTACAACTGAAAGGTAACATGGCAGCCAAAGCAAGACAGCATGCGTTTACAGGTCAATCAAATCATGTACTTTAAATATACATAGTATATTTCTATGTACAGAAGCTTGTTGAACAATCCACTGATCGCACAACAGCTATGGTTTTCATTAGCCTCATTCTCATTCAACACTTCCTGCTTTTCCTTGTTCTAGACGCGTGACTCGTGTAGAGCTACGGAATGTAACTTGGGCCAAACGTAATAACGCTTCTCTGTTATTGCGTGCCCTGAACAAAGATTTTGTATATATCTAGTTAAGATACTATTGTTCGGGAGATTGTAGCTTCTCACTAAAGGTGAGGAGATGATGAGAGAAAAATAGCAGATATTAGAAATGTAGCCAATCTAAACCTAGACATTTTATCCTACATCAGTGGAAGTGACCACTAGGTTAAGCCAACACAATTATCTTTTTGGTGGGAACTGCTTCTACAATAACTATAGTAGTGGGAATTTGTGCAAAAGGGCTTTATAGAAAATTAATAGTGCAAATGGTGTGAAATATCAGTATACTTGTGTGTTCACAGCATTTAGACATTTTGTGAGTGTAGGTATTTTTATAGAACATTATTTATTACTCTTCCTGAAATATTTTATATATTTCAAAACATATAAAATACACATACGGAATCACAGGAATGACAAATGTCAGTAAAAGGTTATTTATTCTTTCCTTTGTTCTTATCCTCCTTGATCTTTCCGCTGCCTTTGACACTGTGAACCACCAGATTGTCCTCTCCACACTCTCAGAGCTGGGGGTCTCAGGCTCTGGCCACTCTTGGTTTGCATCCTACCTGGCAGGCCGTTCCGACCAGGTTGCATGGAGTGGGTCTATTTCTGCGCCATGCGCTCTCACTACTGATGTACCCCAGGGATCAGTCATTGGCCCACTGCTCTTTTCTCTCTACACAAGGTCACTTAGCAATGTAATATTCGCACATAGCCTGTCCTATCATTGCTACGCCGATGACACTCAACTATTCTTCTCATTTCCCCCTTCTGATTCCCAGATATATTGCAACACATGTATCTGCATGCCTGGCAGACATCTCAGCTTGGATGTCAGCCCACCACCTCAAGCTTAACCTTGATAAGACCTCCCGGGGAAGGCCTGCCAAGATCTGTCCATCATGGTTGACAACTCCACGGTGGTCCCCTCACAGAGCACAAAGAACCTTGGCATGACACTCAACAAAAGCCTGTTATTCTCTGCAAACATCAAAGCAGTGACTCGCTTTTGTAGATTCATGCTGTGCAACATCCGCAAAATACGACCCAACCTTACATACATGTAGGAAGTGGCTCAGGTTCTGATCCAGTCACTTGGCATCTCCCGTCTGGACTATTGCAATGCACTGTTGGCTGGGCTCCCCGCTTGTACCGTCAAGCCCATGCAACTTATCCAGAATGCTGCAGTCCGTCTTGTGTTCAACCTTCCCAAATTCACCCATGTCACACCTCTCCTCCGCAAGCTCTATTGGCTTCCGGTAGAAGCTCGCGTCTGACTGGTGCCTAGTGGGCATCAGGTATCAACCAATGAAGTTGCAAGTCCTGTCTTCCAATTGACTTCTCCGAAGAGCCACAGTGGTCACATGGTCATCCGTCTAAAATCTAAACTAACAGCTTGAAAGACCCAACTTGCGAACCATTCGTTGGTTTAGGCATTTTCATATTTCTTATATTTGATGATATATCTGAGACAGGGTAAATGCATTTTAAGACAACGTGAGATCACTTTTTAAATCACTGTTCTTTTGGAAGAGGTTGGCATTTTTAATGGGGTGATCAAATGACCTGACCGTGCCTTAAAAATGCCGGAAATCCTCAATCCTATTTCATGAGGTAGTTCTACCTGTTGCTGTAGTGCTGAAATAGGCTGGACATGCACAAAGCCGCTTTGCCCTAGCCCCAGGAAGTTTTGATCACCATCTTTGGTGCCAGTCCAGTTTAAAAATGCTGCCCCATTGACCTTTTATTTATCTTGAGGGGACAAGTGAACAACTTTGCCAAATTCCAGCTGTAAAGTCATCAATACTAGTTGGATTCACATGCTTTTTTTTCAGAAAACATTGATTTGTATAATGGCCGATGCAGAACAGTAATTTGGATAATGTAATGTATCAACCGCAATCACCACAAGAGGGCGATAAATCCCTCCCTCCATTGGGCAGATAGAGGACTCTTATCACCTTTTAATAACCAGTTCTGTTTATTAAAACCATCATTCACTGAGCCTTCCATACCGTCACCATGTATGACAGCCGATGAATGTCATATCTGCTCCCTTGACACCCTGCCGGGCTCTTAAGGTCAGATGGATTTAAATCTTATAATCCGTGTCACCTCAACACTTGATTTCACACGGAGTAAATCACACTTCACAGCATGGAACACACAGAGCACCATATTGTCTGACAGGTAGAGCACCCTCCCGCCCATCTACCACTTACAGCCTCTACTCAAACTAAAACGCACATAGAAATACAAATGTATAGACAGACGTGTTCCCCACAGCAGCGGGACTAACTTCTTAACGACATGTAGTTTCTACCTAGAAACTGAGACGACAGATGACAGATTCCTAGCTGTCACTTACAGGTGGTACTGTAGCCTACAGGTATCTGGCAGGACATATAGAAATAAATCATATTTGACAGGCATGGAATAATGGTTATTCATCTTTACGCATATAGTATTTCTTGCCACTATCAAAAAAAAAAAAAAATACATCTGCCATCTGGCTGGAGTGTAAATAAAAAAAAAAATGTACCTCTGAAAACCTCGTTGGCTCATAACGAACCCACCACGTCTTTCCTCCAGGGGGCGGGGTTTATTCTTCTTCCAGAGCGTCTATAAAACAGGAGGTGATACTTCTGCTTGGATCCTCATTAGCGGATGCCATGGCGACAGCTGCTCCTCCTGGGGTCTGACACATAATACCAAAAAACATTTTACCCGGCAAGCAAAACCTCCTAATTTACATAAATTTCCAGAAAACATCAAATGCATGTATTACAGATGGACCAATAAAACATTCAAGGCCTTGTACTCCTATGTGTTACGCTGACAGGTAAATAGACATGTCTCTTTCGGACCTAACTGGCCAGGAAGTTGTTGTTATACCAGGAGAGACAAGTAGCAGGAATAGGGTGATCGAGATATCAGACCTAGGAAGCAACTATTCATCAATCCAAAGTTATTCATTCATATATATATATATATATATTATATATATATATATATATACCATACTTTACATGTATTTAGTAATAATTGAAAGATGTAGTTTACTGCTCTCTTATTATACATTCACTTTGAATATTACATATTATGAAAGCTGACCACCTAATAGACTAAAAACCAAAACAGATTTTCTATTATGCTAGTCATTCTCTATTGTATACTCTTTCAGACTCTAGATGAGGTAATACCAATACAAATTCAGGTTTATACAGTATTTGTTCCATCCTAAACAAACATGCAAGTGTGTTTGTCTGAAATTGACTTTTTTTGTGCTCTTCCTGAGATGCGCTCAGAGACTGGGGTCGCAGCCAGGGAATGAGTAATTAGTGACGGTGACCCTGAAGCATTTAGGCTTGAGTGTCATGCTCAAGGGAAGATTGACCATTCACTTCGTAGCCTTAAATTCACACCTGCAATTTTTGTTTATTGGTCCAACAATTAATCGCTAGGTTCTGCCCCAATTTGTGATCTGCCATTGATTTTTTTTTTTTTTTAGTGTAAATTGAAGAGGAAATGGGTTCGCAATAGGTTTGCTAAAATAAAAAAAAATGGTGCGAGCTTGAGGGACAGAACACAATCACACACTTACTCATACGCCAGCTCACACACACACACCCAAATAGTAGTGGTAACTGACATGTAATGAATGCTGCTGTTCTTTCCCACGTCTCCAGAGTACTTTGCTAATTTCCATTTCCGCTCGCTAAATGAGTCACCTTGGTCTCAACACATGCTGGAGCCCGCAGGACTTCATGATGTCAGGAAAGAAATTACTCTGTCTGCTGCCCGGAAGAGTGACATTGTAGAGTAACCTTTAAATTCATCCCGTTATAGTTCATAAAAGCACCGTTCGGACTCGGTTTAACAATGTGAATGTCATATCACAACTAGACAAGGGTTGGAAAATTCTGGTACAATTCAGAAATTCAAGTGGTAAGTGCACGCTGGAAATGACCAGAAGTCTAACGGAGGGTGGCTCAATTTACCCCTGCTTGGTGTGGATGTCAGACAAGGCTTCCATGTCGCTCAGTACTCTAATATAAGTAGCTAGGCCCCCCCTTGCAGTAGGTCAGGTGTCTGTAAGCTCAATATTGGATGTTTCTTTTGTGAATGCATTCGCTTCGGTATCTGTGTACCAGTGAAAAATGGTTGAGCAAGCAGCGTGAAAAGATTCAGAAATGCTTGGCGAAATGTGCTTGAGGAAGCAAATTCTTGATCTTCGGCTGTCCCACACCTGCTGTATGGTTGTCGAGGCAAGGGTATTTTCATGAATTGAAAATCAAGAAGAATTGGTTAAAATATGGGTTGAAAGATTTAAAATCAGCAGGAAATTTAGAATTTTTTGTTTGAACTCTCAAATACCCTTCAACAGAATTATGAGATCACCAATCAGCAATTTACTCACATTCGTATTTCTTTGAAACATTTGCGGTTTTAGTTAATTTTCTACGATGAAGCAGAAAATGTAGAATTATTTTCTAACAAAATCTTGTAATTATATACATTTTGTGTAATGTGTGTTCATATGATAAGGTTTCAAAAAATAAGTATAAATATTATCGTGATTTGTTTTGTATTGAACCCATTTTGGTTCCACATCCGGATGGTGTATACAGAAATCAGAAAGGGAGAACAATTCTCATTGGGAAAACACTTCAAAATCTGCTATAAGAGAGGACCCCCGTAGAATGCACATCAGTCACTACTGTGACTCCATTTATTCATCAAAAATCTACTGAAATTCATTTTCATAGTGCAGAAAAATAGTACAAACCTCGCTTCAATAGCGGGTCTTGGCTCCTTTAGCTGAAATAACTTCATGTAACCATTTCTTGGAACTGTCTATCAGTCTCTTACATCGACTGGGAAGAATTGTTGCCCACTCTTCTATGCAGTACTGCTTCAACTGTCATGTTTGAGGCTTTCTTGCGTGCATGGCTTTGGGGTTCTTAAAGACTTCTATGATCAGATGTCAGTTCTTGGGCTGAATTTGGTGTGATGTCCTCTCCTATGTAAAGTAGATTGCCAGTGGTGAAGGACTCAGATAAGTCTTTTGATCTTGGCATGATGTTCTACCACACACCAGTATGGTTAAGCTCAATTTAGACAAAGTTTCTAATCTTTATGGAAGGCTGGACTCTCCCCAGTTGCTCTTTAATTATTTTCTAATCATTTGCACCTGTTTTGGCGGGGCATAGAGTGTGTGGCCCTCTGTGGAACCATATGAAGTTCAATTTTAGCACTGCCTGTGTGCCCCTGTACACTTAGACGATGAAGACAGACACCGCTCCTTCTGCATGTAGGTCATTTAGGAACTGTTCCTACGCAGGGTAACTCCGCTGTGATTCGATGAGGCGTAATGGGTTCATTTGTTTTATTTTTCATTTATCAATAACCTCTGTAATGGTTATGGACAGAGAGGCTCATGTACCTTTATTGATTTAAGATTGGTTTTGACGATTTGAAATTCCATTGCAACCTAGTACCATTGTGGCATTAGCCAATCCCTGATCAGAGATTGTCTCTACTGCTTTGTGCCCTCTAGTTCATTAGGAGGTTCATTGGGCTGTACAGGAAAAGCCCATTTCCGTTCAGAGAACATGGAAATGGAGAGACCTGTTCCTCCCATTGCTACTGATACCCTATTTTATGTAGGTATGTTGGGTGCAAACAACTTTCCTGCTGCCAGGACAAGGGTTCTCTGTCTCTCTTTCTCTCTGTTTGTGTAAGGGGGGGCGGGTGACATTAATCAAGACTTTGTGATCTAATCATGTTACTCTCCACTGGGTATCTGGGGATTTCTATGTACCAGGTTGCCCCGGAGGATTTATTGTACTGAATAGAAAACAAAATACTCACTTAGAATGTCATGAATAATAATTTGTAATTTATTTTCAGATGACCACATTTAGATAGAAAGGGAAAACAGTGATGCGTTTAATTGATTCAAACCCTATTCAAACCCCTTCTCTTTGATTCTTCACAGATTTGGCAAAAAAATCATGTTCTTCATACAGCCGTTTCTAGTTTCTGTGATAATACAAATGAAGCAATTTGATTAAACAATTATGCTGTGAAGTTTCTTTCTGTTTTTTTTTTTGTATTGAGATGCCTGAGTTGCAGTGTTACCTCTGTAACATTTAGTATCTCTCAATGTTGGAGTGGGAGGAGTTTACCTGGGCATTGCCTTCATCAAAAAATAGAAATAATCTAATAGAAAGAGTCACTTATGTTCACCAACCTCATCACATCAATTTCTATGTATGGCTCTGTCTCATCAGGCTCATCACATCCATTTCTATGTATGGCCCTGTGTCATCAGCCTCATCACATCCAGTTCTATGTATGGCCCTGTCTCATCAACCTCATCACATCCAGTTCTATGTATGGCCCTGTCTCATCAGCCTCATCACATCCATTTCTATGTATGGCCCTGTCTCATCAACCTCATCCTATCCATTTCTATGTATCGCCATGTCTCATCAACCTCATCACATCCATTTCTATGTATGGCCCTGTCTCATTGCAGTTTGTTTTGTTGTTGAACAAATCCAATTTACATGTTTCTCACAATAAAAGCACAGTGATTTATATGGATAATATAAAACATTCGAAGATCGTTTTTTGTTGTTTTTATTCTCAGTTAATAGAGGATTGTGGGTAATTTTAAAACATTTTGGATTCATTTACACAATTTTGTATACGCATGATGGAAGAAAAAAAAAAAGTTGTCTATTTGATTTAAGCTGCTTGTTGAGCCTTGAGGTGAGATGGATCATGATGAAGTGATATCCAAACTCAGTGAACTGTGAGTACAAAAGGCATCTTCCAGAAAAGTTTGGTCTCATTTAGGTTGTTGGCTACTCAGTTCTCACTTTTTTGTGTAAAAATGCACTTCATTATCAGTGTGTTTAGAAAATGTATGATAGGTTGGTGTCCCTCGACAAATAACAATAACTAACAGGACTGACGTACAACTTCAGGTATGCACTTTTTTGGGAAGAACATGAGTAGTATTTTTATCTAATGATACAGAATTTTTTGTCCTTTAGTTTGTACAGTTTCCTTCTGAAATGACTGGCTCTATTTGTAAAGATGAGCAAAAAAGGCTGAAAAATTATAATTGATTATCAGCTTGATTTTACGTATAATCTTTATACATTTTTCAAAGGAAATCTTAATGTTTGTAATAGTTGCTGGTACTCATAGGACCTCTAATGAACTAAAACTAATTCCAATTGATTTGTTTTTCATCCAAGTGTCCATCCATGACTTCTAGGATATATACAGTACTGTATATATGAGGTGTCGTCATCTATAAACATGGTGTAAGTCAGAGAACACAAACATTTGTTGACCTTTATAAATCTTGTGATCACCAAGTCCCCAAACCTACAAACATACCCCTCTGCCAACAAACTATTCGGATGTCTTGCCAGAGGAAAGTTTCAATTCTCATCAAGACATAAACATCCATGTCTGGAGTTTGCTATGTCAAGCGTTAAGTTTTCACAATGGCCATCCCAGTCGCATGATTTAAGCCCTATTAAATTTGTGGGGTGAGCTCAAGAGGATAGTCCACAAGCGAGGATGAATGAATCTGAAGGATCGGGAGAGATTTTCTATGCATAAATGACCTCAGACACATCGCTCTCTGTTCTAACAAATTATTACACACATAAGACCCGGTGGTTTCTTTCTCAATTCAACTGCAATTGAAAGTTGCCCTATTTCAGTCCTATTTTTAGTGTCCGATCAAGCTGATAAACATTTATTTAAATGTAATTCTTTACCAGTGGGGCCAATCATTGGTAATGTATATGACTGCCAATGTCACAATAACAAAGGGATCTGGTCTACATTCATTTGACTCGCCCACTCTCCTGCATTTTGTGGCAGAAAATGCAGAGAACCACGGTCTACAACGCCTTCCACAGATCCACATACGACCCTGCAAATCTTAAATGGGCATGTCAGCCCACACGCCCTCGCTTGTAAGCAATACCAATAACAACAGGTCAAGCAGCCTCTGTGTAAACACACAAATATCACACGTAGGGGAGTGTTCATTCTCACCACAGGGAAATGGAAGTCCGCATTTAAGTTGCCGTGTTTTGGGCCAGACCCATAATATGTATGTTAAAACGACAGCTTCAAACTGTGTCACTGATCATTGCACTGTTTTAACGTTTGATTTGTTGCTTACAATGATCAGTACGTTGCTTGGCCACAGCAGTGCTGATTGCTCACTGGGCGCTGCAGCTTCCATCCCAGGAACAAGGTTGTAAAATTGACCTACAGAGATACTACCGTGAGCAGCAGTCGGACGGTGTACCTTACCCTGGGTACAACAGCGATATCTGGATGCCTTACCCTGTGTCTGATGAGTGGGATTAACATTTTTAATGAACCACCGAATGTTCATTACGACGCAGTCTATAATCAAATTCAGGAAGAGGGACTGTTTTTTATGCCACTAGTCCTTTTGTATAGAATGACGTCTGATAACAATAACTTAGCGTTGCTACATTTGTGTCAAAATCCACGTCGCCGATATTAGCCAAGACCGGGAAGTTAACTTAAATTAATTTAACTTAAATTAACTTAAATTGTGTAGCCACAGTAAACAGAGTATGAGTAAAAATTACATACTGAATCGTTTTATCAATCAATTTACAGTGTGCACTCTGACCGTCGAAGATATAAACAACATACTTCACTATAAGCTAAGTTATACAGTGACCACTTACATAGAGATGAACAACCGGGATGGCGCCATTCTACCTGACACAATGGTAAATGATTAATCTTTTAATGGTACTCCAGTTCTATCTTCATTATATTCTCTACCTGTATTCAGAAGGCAAGCTTCCCCTTCACATTTTGAATCCAGGCCAGCTGCTCCTCCCCCAAGGCATATTAACAATACAGAGGTTTAGAGAGCTGAGGCTGGGGGCAGACAATTCTCAATCAGCGCTCCACAGTTATGGAACAGCTTGCCAGATCAGATGACATGAGCTACATATGCCTTGTCTTAATTTGACCATCCTGTTTCTGTGGGCAATTTCTTTGTAAATGTTTGAGAAAGGTTTCTAATGTTTGCAATTCTCTCTTTAAAAATATCAGGTTTGTATTGCCCTCACTTGAAATGTTTCAACCCGAGTGTCAATGGGTATGGATCAGACCTTTCCGGGATCTTTTGTCAGGCAAACCAAATGCAAACAGGCTGAAATTAGGTTATGTTATCTGTAGGGGGAACATACCAGATGCTGTAGGACACTATTCTCAGTGGTGCTGTCCTCTTAACAGCTAACTTGTATCGTCTTTGTCATCCCCACACACTCATGCTGTAATTGACCATGTTGCTTCTAGATTTAATACCACTGCTCTATTCAGAGCACATCCTCATAAAAATAATTGCACAATATCACTGTAATCTATAAACAATTCCCCAAACAATTCCAATCTTAATATAGCGTTTTTAAATCTCTACGCTTTGGAACTGATATTGAATCATTTTTCTTCAGCTCTGCACATTTGGTTGTACTGGATTCCTTATCAGCGCTTTATTGTCAATGGCAGATTGACTAGGAGAAGCCACTCTAGTTGGAGAATTTAAAGATTACTTTTCTCTTACAGAAATCCCACTCAGAGGGAGAACATGATTTCCATTCACTGCCTTTCTGAATGGTAACACACTCTGCTCCAACTACCGATTGTAATATTGAATACATAGATACACTTAGGTCCAGAAATATTTGGACACTGACACAATTTTCATAATTTTGGCTCTGTACGCCACCCCAATGGATTTGAATTGAAACAACCGAGATGCAATTGAAGTGCAGACTTTCAGCTTTAATTCAAGGGGTCGAACAAAAATATTGTATGAAACGTTGAGGAATTGCGACCATTTTCATACAGTCCCCTTATTTCAGGGGCTCAAATGTAATTGGACAAATTAACACAATCATTAATAAAATGTTCATTTTAATACTCTGTTAATAATCCTTTGCAGGCAGTGACTGCTTGAAGTCTGGAACGCATGGACATCACCAAACGCTTGGTTTCCTCCTTTGTGATGCTTTTCTTGGCCTTTACTGCAGCTGTCTTCAGTTGTTGTTTGTTCGTGGGTCTTTCTGCCTTAAGTTTTGTCTTCAGCAAGTGAAATGCATGCATGATCAGGTTGAGATCAGGTGATTGACTTGGCCATTGCAGAATATTTCACTTCTTTGCCTTAAAAAACTCTTTCGCAGTATGTTTTGGGTCATTGTCCATCTGTAAAGTAAAGCTCCGTTCAATCAACTTCGCTGAATTTGGCTGAATCTGAGTAGACAATATATCCCTATACACTTCAGAATTCATCCGGCTGCTTTTGACTTCTGTCACATCATCAATAAACACTAGTGACCCAGTGCCAGTGGAAGCCATGCATGCCCATGCCATGACACTGCCTCCACCATGTTTTACAGATTATGTGGTATGCTTTGGATCATGAACTGTTCCAAGCATTCTCCATACTTTTTTCTTCCCATCATTCTGGTACAGGTTGATCTTTGTTTCATCGGTCCAAAGAATGCTGTTCCAGAACTGGGCTGGCTTTTTTAGATGATTTTGGTAAAGTCTAATCTGTCCTTTCTATTCTTGAGGCTTATGAATGGTTTGCACCTTGTGGTGAACCCTCTGTATATGCTCTCGTGAAGTCTTCTCTTTATGGTTGACTTGGGTAATGATATGCCTACCTCCTGGAGAATGTTCTTCACCAGCCTGGATATTGTTAAGGGGTTTTTCTTTACCATGGAAAGGATCTTACGATCATCCACCACTGTTGTCTTCTGTGGACGTCCAGGCCTTTTTGTGTTGCAGAGCTCACCAGTGCATTCTTTTTTTCTCAGAATGTACCAAACTTGCATTGAGAGCTCCATTGACCGCATGTTGTGGGTTCACAGCAACAGCTTCCAAATGTGAATGCCACACCTGGAATCAACTCCAGACCTTTTATCTGCTTAATTGATGAATAACGAATAACGAAGCAATAGCCCACAT
This sequence comes from Esox masquinongy, assembly GCA_016801175.1. NCBI lineage: Eukaryota > Metazoa > Chordata > Actinopteri > Esociformes > Esocidae > Esox > Esox masquinongy. The sequence continues at coordinate 59,872 of JACXGI010002499.1, read as the reverse complement.
CAGTCCATGAAACAGCTTATGAGTCAATTACTTTTGGTACCTTGTAAAAGAGGGAGCTACATATTAAAGAGCTATAATTCCTAAACCCTTCATCCAATTTGAATGTTAATACGCTTAAATTAAAGCTGAGAGACTGCACTTTAAGCCCGTATTCATTATTTTACTGTAACTTGAATATATTTTGGTAAACAGCCAAAATAACAAAATTTGTGTCAGTGTCCAAATATTTCTGGACCTAACTATATACTTGTAAAAATGCACAATGGTGAATTTCAAGACTTCCATGTACAAACCAGTTTGGATCACTTACCATGTCAGCTGGTTCCATATGAACTGGGCGAGTGTGAAGGAAATTCACCAATATAGAATCAATCAATCAATCAATCAAATTTATTTATAGAGCCCTTTTTACATCAGCAGTTGTCACAAAGTGCTTTTACAAAACACCCGGCCTCATAGAACTCCTTCAAAGGCAGATAAAACAGAGAGACTGAATTCTCTTCACAAAATAACACTTTATTATGTTTGCAAACAGAGACAGAAAGACACAAGATCAGTGAAAGTCTATCTAAGGTACAGTTAAAAAAACCTCCTTTTTGTATAGGTAAGAAGGTCTTCGACAACGTCTCACAAAATAACTGACATTTCATCAATACATGTTTATCTGGTCTAAAACAGTTAAGGCTTATTCCTCTTATCAGTTCCGCTCTCTACCCTAGATTTTGCCCAAATGCAGGTTACCCACCTGCATTTTACAAATACCTCTTGACTTCACTTGTCCACCCATGTCTTGTCCCTCTGCTATTCACGACACCATTAACATATTTTGCGTTCTTCCTACTTGTCTAAAAACAGGCTCGGTACCTTTCCAATCAGCCCGATACTTAACTAGTAATTCTCTACTCCCCTATACATTTGTAGAATTCTACAACAGCTCAATAAATTTCTATAACACGAATCAAAGTGCAAACATAGACGAGCCCTTTAAAAATACTGTCCAACCCGTCGTGTTTTCTGTAGGTGGTGGCAGTGCACACTTTAGTAATCAATAGGGGTCCCCTCAGTAACAACCAACTCACCCCTGACATTGAAACTTCTCAACTTAACCCTAACTTACCCAGGACATTCTGGATGAGATCAGTCCTGATGATTAAGCCAAATCTAATGCTTTGAATGGTGAACTGGGCATTGCGCCGCCTGTGGTCTCTCCATCCAGTGTCGTGTTTTTAAGGTGCCTCAGCTCATAAAATTCTCATTGATCACTGGTTGATTTTGGAGTTGGAACATAAACTCTACCCCTCCACTGAGTCAACCAGTCACATTGTGCAGAACACCATCAACGCCTGCAGTGCAGGTCTGCCTCAAGGACACATTTGAGTGACGTTAAACTTAGTGAGTGACGTTAAATTCAACACCTTTTAGACTTAATGCAGTTGTATCGAATAGGGCCAAACTAGTGCTCAAGGACTTCCCAAAGAACCAGCAAGTAATGTGTATTTGAGCATTTGCTTTGTAGAAATATTTAGGGTTAAATACATTTTTCTTTAGAAAGGCTAAATATAGCCTAGTCAGAACCATTGCTAATGCAAGTTAACCGAAAATAATAATTACATTTGCTGTTAATTAGAGAATCCCAGACAAGCGTTTAATTTACAAATTGTACCCCAATGATTTAACATTGTAATGCATTAGATAGTCGTTCTCATTGGTTTAATGGAAAACAATCTTTACATGATCCTTCATTTGATATCTTCTTCCATCTGAAAACACCCACCTTGCACATAGAAAATTGTTTTAGAAGATAGCTGATTCTAGTCCCCAGAAAAAGACAGAGAAGTGCGTCCACCCTCCCTAAATGAACTATTACACAGCTAAACCTCATTTTGATAGGTATTGTGATTGGTGGTGATGTTTTTGAGACGAGGACAGATCCGTTTTAGTGCGCTAAGTCACTGTCCCTCACACCGGCGCCATTCTGGAAAGTTGGTCAAATCTTCAAACGAATACAGAAACGTGCGGATCCAAATTGTCCCAGCGCCGTCCCGCGAGAACAGTTGCGTGCTCTGATATCTCGTTATAGTAGGCTGGGCGCCTGGGAGCTCAGTCACTGTCGTTGACCTGGGAGGTGTTCTCCGTAAGCACATGTACCCTGGCAAAAACAGTTTGAGCAAGCAATTGTAATAAAAAGCAGATCCATGTGGCAAATGTGCATTGGCGGATGTCTAGATCTACTCTACCGAATGTGCTGCGGAGCGGGCTATATGGTTGGCCTAAAGCCTCCACTATAGTCACCTCCGAAGCAGAGATACGTGTTTGTGATGTTGATTTAGGTGCGGGACCATATCGTCAGCCATAATCATTCTGGTCGTTTTGGAGTGGAGCAAAAAAAAAGTCATCAAGCTCTATTTAAAAAGGGGACTATACACAAAGATTGTTTCATCACTGCAGTAAAAATAGATGGGATTTCATCAGAGGACAATCGCATGCAAATCAGTCTCCCGTCAAGGGTTGTGCAGCCCAGGGGGACGGAAGTGAGGGAGAATTAGCTTGGAATCCTTGATTTCTACTCTCCCACGCGTGAAGTAATTGTGCTAGTGTCAACTGTGAGTCACCATTAAGTATAAGTCCAACGTCAGGGTGCCATGTTTATATAACGGAGCTATTGTGGATGCTGGTAATGTGCCTCTTAGGCGTTCTGTTCTGAGGAGTCTAGCCTGCTTAGGTGAGTTATCGAGGTAGCACTACACATGCTTATGTATTGATGGGTACTGGACGACTGGCCTTAACTTTGAGTTAGTGCTTGATATGAATAAAAATAGAACAAATGCAATCTTCTCAAGAGTCAAAGACCATGGACTTTTCTTAAGAAGTAGTTGAGCATAATTTTTTCATCACAATTTAGTTTTAATGAAGCACTGACTGTCTTGTTCTTTCCAGAGTCAGTTCAGGACCTACAGTAGACAGCTGTCCCCAAGGTAGTGATTGGTGCTGGGGTGCTTCAGCATGTGGGGCTTGGTGTTGTGCTAGGTGATTGGTTGCTAGATTAAGCAGAGGAACGCCCTTTCCGGTTGGGAATTTCTCACAACTTTTGCCCAAAGTTTGACGTAATGTTCCACCGGAGCTTCAGCACATCCAGGAGAAAGTGTCTGGGGAATATATTAACAGACCCCTTAACAAGGGGCACCGGTCTCTGGGCCCCTGCGTGGCTCAGTTGTCTAAGTCACTGTTTTGCAGCATAACTGTGTCACAGTGGCCCGAGGTTCACGATATTCCGATGATACCAGAGGGTCCAATGTAGGGCACTGCCCAAGGGGGAAGGGTGGATGGTCAGATGGGACTGGCTTGTAACATTGCTCTCTAGCGCCTCCTTGTGTTACAGTTGGGGGCCAGCAAACTTTTTGGTTAAAGAAATTAAGAGGCACCTGTTTTGGTTGTACCTGTCTCAGAGGCAACAAAGCCTAAAGAGTTAGGCAACATATATATATATATATAATATAATAATATGTAATATGCATGAATATATAATGTAGTAGATAACATGTTGCAACAAAATTTTGCACCCCAAAATTGCTTTGAAAAAAAGAAAATGAATTACACAACGTTGTTTTAACATATCATAGGTCACCTTGGTGCTGCAAGGAAGTCATAGAATAAAAACAGTGGTTTTAGTATCTCTTCACGTGGGACTGTCGCCCCCTGAATATCCCCTAACTTCAACCGATATGTACCTATTTTCTCTGAAGAGTTTTGTCTCAGAGGAATATTTCTTATGTACAGACTTGATATGTCATTTGTTGTAGAAAACATGGGGAAACGTACAAGGATGCTTCACCTTTTTTAAACCATCATAATGTTTTGTTGGATCCGGTCACAAACATTACAAAGCATACTACAGAAAAGAAAATAAGCCCTTTCACGCTGTACAGTTTACAGGGCCCTTCACAAATATTGGCACCCTTAGTAAATAAGAGCAAAATGGGCTATACAAAATCTCTATTGTTTATCCTCTTTATCTTTCAATCAATATATTAACAAAAATCTAACCTTTAATTACATTTAAAAAATTAAAGAAAGAATAAATTCTCATTGTAAAACAAATATTTTCTCAAATATATGTGTGCCGCAACTATTGGAACCCCTTCATTTAATACTTTGTGCAACCTCCCTTTGCCAAGATAACAGCTCTGAGTCTTCTCATATAATGCGTAATGAGGTTGGAGAACACTTCTTAGTTTCTTAATTATTGCGCTGATAGTGGAAATGGGTATTTTCAACTGTTGAGCAATTTTCTTACAGCTATTTCCTGATTTGTGCAGCTCAAGAGTATTTTGTATTCTCAGGTCTTTCCTGAGAATACAAAAGTGATGGATGACTATGGGAATTTGGCCTGTGTTAACCACTTAAGTGTTCCTAATTTCCTAAGTTATGAATGTAAAATATGAATGAGACTGTACTTCAGTTAGATTTGACTCATTTCTAGGGGTGCCAATAATTGTGGCACATGTTTTGGATAAACATATTTCATTTAATTTATTTCAGATTTTTTTTTTCAATCTTTTTTCTTCAACTAAAGGTTTGATTATTGTGAATATTTAGAATGAAAAACTAAAAGGATAAACAGCAAAGACATTTTTTTCACATCCCATTTTGCTCATTACCAAGGGAGCCAATATTAGTGCAGGGCAATGTAGCTTCAAGTGACTGTGCGCAATGATTTTGATGTTAACAGTGGTGTGACTTTACGCATTTGGTTGGTTTTGTTTTTCCCTCTAATTGACTATTTAATCAAACTGTGATCCAAACTAGATATAGTACTGACATCTGTGCCCAGTCAGTGGGCTATTCCTTTCCAGAAAAAATGGTTATGCTTCCATCCGTCTGTATGCCAATTATCACAAGTCATTGCTCATGACAACTCCTGTTGTGAACTGCTGGAAGTCTTGACCCTGGTTACTGCTGTTTAGTCCACTATTGTACACAGTCCCCTAGCAACAATTTTCATTTATACCCCAATGGCTTTAGACTACTAACACTCATTTTTCAATGAAGTCCAACAATGTTTTGGGGGCATATACAGTATATCACAAAAGTGATATACATTTTTGCAAATATTTGATTATATCTTTTCATGTGACAACACTGAAGAAATGACACTTTGCTACAATGTAAAGTAGTGAGTGTACAGCTTGTATAACAGTGTAGATTTGCTGTCCCCTCAAAATAACTCAACACATAGCCATCAATGTCCAAACCGCTGGCAACAAAAGTGAGTACACCCGTAAGTGAAAATGTCCAAATTGGGCCCAATTACCCATTTTCCCTCCCCGGTGTCATGTGACTCGTTAGTGTTACAAGGTCTCAGGTGCGAATGGGGAGCAGGTGTGTTAAATTTGGTGTTATCGCTCTCACACTCCCTCATACTTGTCACTGGAAGTTCAACATGGCACCTCATGGCAAAGAACTCTCTGAGGATCTGAAAAAAAGAATTGTTGCTCTACATTAAGATGGCCTAGGCTATAAGAAGATTGCCAAGACCCTGAAACTGAGCTGCAGCACGGTGGCCAAGACCATACAGCGGTTTAATAGGACAGGTTCCACTCAGAACAGGCCTCGCCATGGTCGACCAAAGAAATTGAGTGCACATGCTCAGCGTCATATCCAGAAGTTGTCTTTGGGAAATAGATGTATGAGTGCTGCCAGCATTGCTGCAGAGGTTGAAGGGGTGGGGGGTCAGCCTGTCAGTGCTCAGACCATACGCCGCACACTGCATCAAATTGGTCTGCATGGCTGTCGTCCCAGAAGGAAGCCTCTTCTAAAGATGATGCACAAGAAAGCCCGCAAACAGTTTGCTGAAGACAAGCAG
>JACXGI010002499.1:0-53909 GCA_016801175.1 Esox masquinongy | reverse complement strand
GCCAGGTGAGGAGTACAAAGACAAGTGTGTCTTGCCTACAGTCAAGCATGGTGGTGGGAGTGCAATGGTCTGGGGCTGCATGAGTGCTGCCGGCATTGGGGAGGGAACCATGAATGCCATCATGTACTGTAACATACTGAGGCAGAGCATGATCCCCTCCCTTCGGAGACTGGGCCGCAGGGCAGTATTCCAAAATGATTACGACTCCAAACACACCTCCAAGACGACCACTGCCTTGCTAAAGAAGCTGAGGGTAAAGGTGATGGACTGGCCAAGCATGTCTCCAGACCTAAACCCTATTGAGCATCTGTGGGGCATCCTCAAACAGAAGGTGGAGGAGCGCAAGGTCTCTAACATCCACCAGCTCTGTGATATCATCATGGAGGAGTGGAAGAGGACTCCAGTGGCAACCTGTGAAGCTCTGGTGAATTCCAGAGGGTTAAGGTAGTACTGGAAAATAACGGTGGCCACAAAAAGTATTGACACTTTGGGCCCAATTTGAACATTTTCACTTAGGGGTGTACTCACTTTTGTTGTCAGCGGTTTAGACATTAATGGCTGTGTGTTGAGTTATTTTGAGGGGACAGCAATTTACACTGTTATACAAGCTGTACACTCACTACTTTACATTGTAGCAAAGTGTCATTTCTTCAGTGTTGTCACATGAAAAGATATAATCAAATATTTGCAAAAATGTGAGGGGTGTACTCACTTTTGTGAGATACTGTATATATATATATACACATATTTGAGGGCAGAGCAAGGGCAGAGCAAGCAAGGGGCAGAGCAAGGTTTTTCATCTTGCTGGCTCTGCGATTCGATCAAGCAACCTTTTGGTCACCTTCTATATATATATATATATATATATATATATGCAATATATATATATATATATATATATGCAATATATATATATATATATATATATATATATATATTGCACACCACAGACCTGACCCAAAATATGAAGGACATCACTGACAGACATGGAAGGTTAGGCAGTGTCCTCTAGCGTCCTCACCATGGCAGTTCTGGAGGTACGCCGTCACCCTCTTTTTTCTACCTTGAGCTGCATTTCTGGGGCCCTTTTATCCTCTCCCTGATGACCCCTGAATGGGAGCTGGTGTGTTTCATCACACATGCACATGGTGCTCTGCACATATTTGAGGGCAGAGCAAGCAAGGGCAGAGCAAGGTTTTTCATCTTGCTGGCTCTGCGATTCGATCAAGCAACCTTTTGGACACCTTCTGGCTCTTAACCACTGGGCCACCTGCCACCCCCCCCCCCACCACAAGTCATCACCGATCTGCCACCCCAACACCCCTGCACGTCACCCCCCAACACCCCTGATCCAGTCGACAGCCTGTGTCTCTATTTGTATACATGCCCGCTGCTGGGGCAGCAGTCATGTGGAAAGATACACGTCACATAATGATTATTCATATTTATTTATTTTTTTAAACAACGTCATGGTCAATCCTCTCTTATTAAGAAATGCATGAGCGAACCTGTGTGTGTGTGTGTGTGTGTGTGTGTGTGTGTGTGTACGCAATCAAACACAAGAATGACAGAGGACGGGAGTTGCTTGTTTGACTTTGTGCAAGTTATCCACTGAGAGTTGTCTGGTCATTATGAATTAGGAGGAAGAAGTCAGACGGCAAATGATGTATGCAATGGCAGTGGGAAAATAAACACTAATTAACACCTTTTGGATTGGACGGCCTTTGGGATACTTCTGGGAAAATGTTAGATATGCCTATTCACGGTTCTCTTCTATTAATGCTCAGCATAATCAAAGGAACAATATTCAGGACAGGAAATTAGAGGGGACTAAGCATAGAGTTGGAACAGTTGTATAGAACATGAAGTGGATGAGACTGAATGCCCCACACTCCAGTATGTGCTTTAGGTAACCAGGGGGTTGACATTTGGCAAAGACACTCATTCAGAAATGGTTAACAGTGAATCATTTGATTGTTTGAGTAACCAGCTACTGAAATTAAATGTATACATTCAAGTAATTTAGCAGACGCTGTTATGCAGACCAACTTACACAAGTGAGTTCTTGCAATTTCGTACTGGCCACCTATGGGAATTCATCTCACAACCCAGGCACTGCAATTGCCTATGCTCTACCAGTTGATCTACACCGGGTTAAACCAGGCTAAAATCCTGTACATTACACTTCATCATATCTGAAATACAGTACACGTGATTCAAAACAGAGTGTCTCAATTCCTGAAAGACAGAGTATAAATTACTGTTCCATCGAAGTAACACTGCTTTACTAACTAAAAGGGGTTCCACAAAACATCACTTAGGAACAGTTACAACAAGGCAAAAATTTCTGTGTTGAGAGTAGCAGTTGGAAGTGTGGCCATGTGTCCAGCTATCTCCTGAGACCCTCCTAGGAGAACTGAGGGCTATTTCTAGTGTGCTAGGCTATTTATACGGTTCTGTTTGCCTCAAGGCAAGATAAGTCGGATCTTCCAAGTAATCAGGCCAATAATCTGTGCAACTAAAAGACCTTTTTGAATCCAAGCTGTGATTTCACTCATAATTATAGTTTTATAGTATTATAGTTCAGAACAGTTTCAGTACTCACAATTGTAAGGTCATAATCAGTGTGCTGTTACAAGTGTTTCTTATAAATAAACCCATTTTCAGGAGGAAGTATTGGAGTTCATTAGCCTTATGCCATGTGTCTGTGTGTCTGCGCGTATGAGGTAATTTTTGTGTTAACTGTCGGATGTGTTAAAAGCAGCTTCGGGGTACAGATGCTAATGAGGTAGCGTCCTCTAATGTTCTGGAATATAGCGCATGCTAATTAATGGACAACATTAACGTTTAGAGCCATTAAGGAAGAAAACAAACTTCCTGAAACAAAACTCAACCTAAAGTCACGTGGATGTTTTTTAATGAACATATATTGTACCATTGGACTATATTTCCGAAGTTACACAGAAGATGTGAATTAATCGTGCAATGAAATGCATAAATGCATTTATTGACACAATAGCACTTGTTAGAATGGTTGGTGGAATTTAAGAAGTCAGGTGACTTGGTCCTCTTGTTCATTAAATGGTGTATTGGACAACGGGCATTGATAAGACTCATTTATGCATTCAATGTTTTCAGTACATGCAAGCGTACATAGCCTGGTGTCGTGTCGCAATGGCACTTGTAGGCGGCAGATATTTATTACTTAAACAAGGGCGTAAATGAGGCGTTCACACTTCTTTTATAGGCCATTTCTGGTGATGATTTTGTCTGCGTCTCTGGGGTATTGCCCAGGGAAAGATGTTAGGAGAGGCTTTAAAATAACGAAGAGAAAAAAACTTTGCCCTGGAGCTTATGGTGTGTGCAAGTGTACAGTTCTCATCCTCGTTCTCTCTCTGCTTTCCATGAATACATTACTCCTCTGGCGCTCCTCTCCTCCTCTGGCGCATCCACTACTCGCTTTATGGATCGGGTGCTGCCCTTCAATCGTAACCATAGTGCAACGAGAAACTTGACGATTGTTGTAGGGCAGTCGTTTTCCTTTCTCCATTCCAACAGTCAAATAAAGCAAGCTCTTATAATCTCCTCCAGTGGATATAGGCTGACATAGGACAGACCTCTTCCAGCGCTGTTTATTCATTTGAGGAATCAAATTAATCCAGAAATGCAATTGAGAAGTATGGCTACCTTTACTGATCAAAACTACCCGGATTACTCTGCTTTCTCAATGACCTGGAGACCTTTGCCCTGAAAGAGGAGATTGATCTAGATAAGCCGGAGAGATTCTGCCACAAGCAGACCAATTGTCCTCTATCTTGTTTTCTCTATGTGGTTTTCGTATGACACAAGACAACACTTATTTGAGGCATTCTAAACCCAAAACAATTCACGGTAACAATATTATCCGGTATCTATAGAAAATTTGAAGTAAAAAAATGCTATCAGTCAAATTCATCGTCAACTTCGTTTATTAATGTGGTTGTTTTTCTCTTTTTTGGCAAATTAATTACACTCAAAATACGAGTGTATGGAGGTGGAGAGAGTCTGTAACCATAACTCTACAAATAAAAAAATAAAAGCGTACAAAAAGAACAATAACACTTAATGGATAGTGAAAAGGCAACCAGATGAACTGCTAAACAAAAGATCCACACGGCCTAACACCGAGAGGGGTTTTTGGAAAAATAAAAAACATTTTCGCCTTGTGAATAAGCTACAAAAAGGCGTTAATTCAAACGCTTGTGTATAGGTCCAGACTCGTAGTTTAAGCACATGCATCGTTTGTCCATGAATAAGCTATGGAAAAACCGAGAGGAGTTTTTGGAAAAATACAACGTAATTCCTTTTTTCCATGTAAATAGGCTCCAAAAACGACGCGTCTTTGCGGATCTCTCCCGGGGGTTCTAGTGGGTCTAACGTGTTGATTTCAACGTCAGTGCATAGGTCCAGTCTCCTTGTGGACATGCATCGTTTGTCTATAGGTGACATGAATAAGGTATCGAAAAACCGGAAGGAGTTTTTGGAAAATACGACATCCTTTTTTCCATGTGAATACGCTACTAAAACGGCGTGTCTTTGTGGATCTCTCCTGGGGGTTCTAGTGGGGCTAACGAGTTGATTTCAGTGCCAGTGCATAGGTCCAGTCTCCTCGTTGAAGCACATGCATCGTTTGTCTATAAGTGACATTAATAAGGTATAGAAAAACCGAGAGGGGTTTTTGGAAAAATACAACTTTGCCTAGTGAATTTAACATGATATCATTATTTCATTTTTTAAATATCACGGTTATCATCAATACCGGTATATCGCAACACCCCTGCAGTGAATATACCACAGTTAACGGCTGTTCCACATTGCCCCCCATTGGCCATGTACCACAACCTCCTGAAGTTCCTTATTGCTATCCGAAATAAAATACCAGTAAATATTGGCATTGTCTTGCTGAAAGAAGCAAGGCCTTCCCTGAGAAAGACGTTGTCAGCATATTTTGCTCCAAAACCTGTTTATATTGTTCAGCATTAATGGTGCCTTCACAGATGTGCAAGTCACCCATGCCATGTGCACTAATTCACCCCCATACCATCACGGATGCTGGCTTTTGAACTGTGCGCTGATAACAAGCCGGATGGTCCCTCTCCTCTTTAATCCAGAGAACACAGCGTCCATGATTAATTAATTAAACATTAATGATTACTTAAATAAAGGTGTCCAAAATAATAAATAAATAAATAATTTCAAATTTTGATTTGTCAGGCTACAGGACAGTTTTCCACTTCGCCTCAGTCCCAGAGAAGGCAGCGGTATTTCTGCATCTTGTTTATATAAGGTTTCTTCTTTGCATTGTAGAGTTTTAACTTGCATTTGTGGATACAGCGACACACTGTGTTCACAGACAATGGTTTCCGGAAGTGTTCCTGAGCCTATGCAGTGATGTCCACTACAGAATTGTGTCTGTTTTTAATACAGTGCCGTCTGAGAGCCTGAAGATCATGGCCATCCAATGTTGGTTTTTGGCCTTGTCCCTTGCATACAGAGATTTCTCCAGATTCTCTGAATCTTTTAATGATATTATGCACAGTAGATGATAAGATCCCCAAACGCTTTGCAATTTTACACTGAGAAATGTTATACTTAAATTGTTGCACTATTTGCCTGCGCAGTCTTTCACAGACTGATGAACTCCTCTCCATCTTTACTTCGGAAAGACTCATCTTCTCTGTGATGCTCTTTTTATACCCAATCATGTTTCTGACCTGTTGCCAATTCTCCTAATTAGTTGTGGAATGTTCCACCAGGTTTTGTTTTGCATTACACTATTTTTTCAGTCTTTTGTTGCCCCTGTCCCAGCTTTTTATAAACATGTTGCTGGCATCAAATTGAAAGTGGGCCTATATATTCTTCAAGAAACAATTATATTTCTCAGTTTCAACATTTTATATGTTGTCTTTGTACAATTTTTGTAGAATATAGGGTTTAAATGATTTGCAAATCATTGTATTATGTTTTTCTTTACATTTTACACAGTATCCCAACTTTTTTAGAAACAGGGTTGTACATTTGTAACTGTTAAGTGTAAATATATATTATTAAAATAAATATTATTAAAAGCCACAAAAACAATATTTCAAGCATAATTCCACGGGTCCGTTATTTGAAATAACAAAACCATCCCAGGTTCATAAAAGGCTTTTACAGAGATTGATTTGGGTGGGATAGGTTTGCCAAATGTCTAATTTTATCACTTGGACAAAGGCAGTTTACTTCCTCTGTGTGGGTGTCTGTGGAGATGTTTCCAGAAAGACTTCCTGTTTTAGGCCATAGCTCTGCTGTCCTCTGCCCTTTGCAACTACTACGCACAGCACTAACATTTTCAGCTTGGAATCAATTCAGGAAATATTTTGGTCTTTAATAATGTCCTTGTCTATCTTGCATATTTTTTTAACACAGAAAATGTGATTCTCATCACGGTCAAGATTTTTCCTTGATCAGATGTCTTGAGAGTGCGCTTCCCAGGGACACGATTTAGTCTTTTGCTCCCCAAAGTCTAAGTCATTCTGATTAGACATAGTAGTTGCATCTAACTGCTTTGTGGCGCTGACAGCTGCTAGTTTCTCTTTTCCCTCTTGGTGATCTCATCTCCTCCTCGTCCCCCCATAAGGACCATGGAAACATGGTCACAGCGAGCATCCCGCATCACTTCCTCATCCGCCGCTACGGCAGCCCAAGCTCCCCACCAGTAGCAGCAGATGCGTGCCCAACCCTTGTGCCGGGCCCTTTTCTGCTGAGCCATGGCGAACGGGATGGAAACCATGTGATATCGCCATAACCTTGCGCTGAGACAGAACGTCGACACACTGCCACTGATTCAGTTGTGTCATCGGTCTGGTTCCTGAAGTGGCAGGGCGTGCTTATTTGATTAAAATGCCCTGGTCTACAACACGAGTGTGGGTACATTTTCAAACGTGTTGTGATCACCTGACAAGGCTTTGGTGGCATGTCGGCTGGCTGCTTTCAAAGGTCATGGGCTTGTGGGAGATCCTGTGATGACGCAAGGCCGTCATTACAAATTGGTCTTCATGAAATTTAGGAAGGGAGAAATATGAAGTACAAATTGGGAGGAAAAAATATAAACAACAAGATCTCTGGATGGTACCAATGTTGGTGGTGATGGAGATGATCACAGCAATCAATTACTTTTCCCCCAATCAATAACATAGGCCTTCCTCCATTGAAGGGTTTTAATGGTACAAACATTCGTTCTTTGCCGATGCTTGTTGTGCCTCTGTTATGCTAAGATGTCAGTCTTTGGCAGGGGCGTGATTACTAGACAGCTTGAGTCACAGTTCTGACTCATTAGCTTGGTGTGCCAGCCCCACCAGGCAGCCTCATCAATCGCACCTCCCAGTGCATAGGGACCCCTGTTATCTCGCTCCACCTGCCCATTTCATTCTGTGTGCTCTGTGCAATGACCTAAAACAGTGTCATTAATAATATGCCGCTAAAATCTAGCCTGATTCACGTTCTGTTAAAATATTGTAAACATCAAGATTGTTCCTTTATGTATAATCTGAAGAAAACGTGTCATATTTGCATTTTGCAAACAAAATCATGACTTATGTAAGGTAAAGTGGGGACAATTGAAATAGGGACAGATGTAAAAGGCACAGATGAAACAGGGGCAGTTGTTACAGGGGCAGATGTAACGAGCAGTTGTAACAAGGACAGATGTAACAGCGGCAGTTGTAACAGGGGCACGTAACAGGGGCAGTTGTAACAGGGGCAGTTGTAACAGGGACAGATGTAACAGGGGCAGTTGTAACAGGGACAGTTGTAACAGGGACAGATGTAACAGGGGCAGTTGTAACAGGGACAGATGTAACAGCGGCAGTTGTGACAGGGGCACGTAACAGGGGCAGTTGTGACAGGGGCAGATGTAACAGGGACAGACGTATCGGTGGCAGATCAAGAGGGCTAGCTCAATGATCAATTACCCAGCACATGCCAAATTAGGTTGTCCCCATCTTTGGCAAATTTCAGCAAAAGATCTCACTGTATTTGCACATTTTATAAGCAGATAATTTTTGTGTTGGTGCAGAAATAATTTATTTCCTACATGAGCTAGTTCAGCCAGGGAACATGACTGGGCATTGGCTCAGGGATGCATCAGCTGACGTCAGCAACGCTCCTACCACAGTCTCAAGATTCCCAATCTAATATGGAGGTCTGTTTAAGTCGGTCAGAGTACTCTGCCTGCTACTCTGCTGGTCGTCTTGCATGCCGTTGCTAAAGCCACCCACCACCCCAGCCTCCACCTGTTGGTTCTGTTTCCTTCTGTGGGGGGTTTGGTACTGCATACCTTGCTCATTGCCATCGGTATTGCTGTTATAATATTACAGTGTTAATGTTATTAGTAGCATTGTGTGCCCCGTCATGTGATGGCAGTGAGTTACTCCAAAGGAACAGAACCTAACACCAAGATATCATGTGTATTGTTTTTCTTATAATGGTTAAACAAGGAACTTGGCGTTTCCTGTCTGAACTAGTTTTTTTTCCCTTGCCCTGAACATTAATGTAATGATTTTTTCCAGCATCATTTGTATTACATAATTTGTATTACTGATTGTTGTGTGTCACTGTATTCTTTTGCTATGCATGTTAGGTTATTTCATGGTTGGTAGGGTTTAGGGCAGTTATTAGGAAGTGTTAAAATGACCCTGAACCAAGCAGACAAATTAGGAAAACAAGAGATTTAACTTTAATATTTGACGAGTTATACAAATACTAACGAAATAGCTTTTGGGTCCTACTTCATGTGGTCTTTGAGCAGTAATGTACTAAAAGTGTTACAATGTCCCCTGCTCTGCCCTACCAAAGGGAAAATATGTCTCCCTGGCATTTAGATTTTTGGCAAGCATATTTTTAGCATGGATGTACACACAAACATAGGCTTATAGGCAAACACACCTACACACATCAATGTACCGTACACATGCTCAAACACACACCACACAGGCGCGCACACACACCACACACAATAGAAGGAACACATTACACAGAAACTAGGTTATCATAGCTGTAATTTCTGCTGTAGGATATACGGCCTACATATGACCTGTTTCACGGAGTCCTGGGATATGGACCACCACACACACACACACACAAACACACGCGCACACACACACACACACACACACACACACACAATATAAAGAGACAAAAATATGTTGGTTTGTCTCATAACTCTTTCTTTCATCCTGCCCTCATTGTAAGATAAAAAGGTTACTGTATAAAGCTAAAACAGCATCCTTTATGTTTGTTCTGCCGATGCACAGTACAATATGTTCTTTCTGAGACATAGGTCAGGGCATACTAAGAAAGGTCAATATAGCATAAAAAGCTAACATGGCTTTTAACTAAACCACTCCACATTTTAACCCATTCCATTGAACACAAGTATTCAATTCCACCCAGGCTCAATAAAATACATTGTTGTTAACAGATAACGCATAAAAAAAAAGTGCTGTGGTTTGACCAAATCCCACCCCCAACAAAGGGCATGCGCGTTACTCCCGCCTCACAGTGAAAAAAAGCGACGCCTCGGTGTGCAGTGGGTGGAACGCGGTGGGCGGCCGGGTTCTGTTGTGGAAAACGGCTAAGCGCTCTGGGAACACGATTCCACGGCCGTGTCCCTATTTGCATTCTAATCCCAATGAACAGTGCACTACACGGGCTCCGGTCAAAAGCAGTACACCGGGTGTACATCGGGAATAGACTACCGTTTCATAAGCGAGGCAGCTTCGCTCTGACTGTTCACTGTGTCCCCGGACCAAACCATTGTGCGGCCCCTCTGAGATATACTTATTATAGTGATGAGACCCTTATGTGCCTGCTCTAACAGTGGGATTCATTGTCCAGAGCCGAACGGGGTTCCCACTAGATCCTATTTACATGAAGTCTGACTCCTCAGATTTGAAACCTTTCAGATTTAAAGTGTTGTAAACTGTTTTTAAATGAATGTAAAGTGTGTGTTTTTTTTCTGCACCAAGGCTCCTGGGATGTCTCTTTTCCTACTTACAGTTTATCAGAACACTTGTAATAACCTAAACGTGTCATGACTTGTAGTGCTGAATTAGCTCACTTCATTCATCTTAGGGTTTTCTTTTTGCTTGTCGTCACATTCTGAAACATTCATGGTAATGGACACACTGCTGTATGTAATGGTTGGGTCCTGGTCGGGTTGTGGGTGTGAGGTCGTTCTCCAGTTCTGGCCCTAGACGATGCCGTGGTGCCCCGGAACGCAACTCTCCTCTCAGATCGCAGTCACCTGGACGACGCCATGGTTCCTCTGAAAGCAACTCTCCTTTCAGGTCGCAAATCACCTGAATTTTAACCGCCTGTGTTTGTTCTGTGTTCCCTATTTAGTTCAGGTTTGTGTCTCATTTCAGTTGTGAGGTGTTATTGTAAGTGCAACTTTACTAAGCCCGTGGTTTTCTTGTCATAGAGATTCTGAAATTCTTCCTAGTGTCCTGACCTGTGCCTGCCTTTTCTGACCGCCGTTTTCTGGATTTTCCCTTTGGTACTTCAGCTCCTGTCCATTCGATTCCAGTGTACTAACCTTCTGCCTGCCCTATGACTATGTGTCAGCCTGTTGTGTCAGCCTTGGTTTTCTGTTGGATTTCCAATAAAACATACTGCGCTCTGCGCTTGGATCCAACCACCTCTCTGTCTCTACGAGTGCATTCATTACAGTTGGTCGAAGGACGTTGTCAGACTGTCCACACCCCTTAAATATGCTGGAAGCCACACCTTTAAATTATACTGTACTCCCCAACTTTGTAAACCAGACAGGCTTTCTGAGCTGTAACATTTGGACGTGAACAGCACCTTCGGAGACGTAGATTTAGGGGGGACTGATCAGTTATCTCCTGAGATGAGGCAGACGGATTGAATGTGTGGCAGGTAGAGCTGGTGTTATCAGATACACCTGCAGTGTTTAGTCCCGTTCCGTTTTTTTTTTTTTTTCAATAAAATGGCACAAATATATCAATGTGTTTTCACTTTGTCGTTATGAGGTATTATGTGTAGAAGGGTAGCACAAGAAGGATAGCCCATTCTAAATTCAGTCTGTAACACCACAAAATGGAGAGAAACTGAAGGGATCTGAACACGTCCCGAAGCCACTGTATGTAGCTGGGGATCAGGCATTAAAAGCCTCTTGTTGTGTGCCTTTAGACCTCCCCTGGAGGCAGCCCACCGAACCACTGCCAAATGGACGATGGAACAGCATCACAGGTCGACACGAAACGGGTTGGAACAATCAGTAGGTTGGGGTGGATGGTGTCCCAGTGTGTGTTTCCCTCTCAGTCATTTGTAATGAGACACTCCTGCAGAGTTTGCTGATCAGAAATGGAGCTGTAGTCGTTTTTCTTTAAAACCGTTGCTTCTTGACTGAGCGGGGAATATATCTCAGCTTTACCTTTACCTTGGGAGGTGAGCGTTCCAGGACTCCCTTTCTTGGCTGTGGGTGGGTGCACTGTGATCGCGCTGGGCCAGTTTCTGTGGTGGACAAGCATTTCTACCAGCACAATTGAACGAGGAAGCGTGCCAACAATGAGCAGAGGCTGTGAAATTGTGCTGAAGGCCTAATCCAGGAGATAAGCAGTGAACCAAGAGTAGCATTATTACAGCGTTCATCTGGGAGGTTTTAACTCCACCCGACTGTCCCCTTCCTAAACTATTTTGCCGCCATTGCGGTAGTTTGCCCTGTGATCTCATTCTCTTGTTGAAAGCCAGAGGCACAGTCCCTGAAAAAAGTATGTTCACATTAGGGTGATCTCGTTCCCCATCCAGCTCCACCTATCTCCTGGCTGGAATAGACAAAAAAAAAACCTGTTGGTTTTAATTGGCTGATCTTCCATCACCATCCAACTCTTAGAACTTCCCCGCCCCTGTGTGCTTCAAAGGATGAGCAGCGTAACTGATTCAGGAATCTCTGACAGTATATGCTATTAAAAATTATACATTTTTACAAAATTGTTGTAAAAATGTATATGAATCATGTGGTCAGTGTTTGACACATTTTTTGCAATTTGTCAAATCTAATAGCACTATCACATAGCCTCTACCATCTGGATTTCGAGACATTCCTCGTAGTCATGTGATCTGCTTGGCATGTCCCTCTGTAAATCCAAACCCCCTAACTGTTCCACATAGTTACCAGGCTCTGTCTAACAACAATCCTAGCCAATGGAAGAGGTTCCAGACCTACAGTCTTCTGCAGATTCTTCTACATCATTTTTGTTTCTTATGTTGGGGATTCAGGTTCTTATCAGGCCCTAGAAATTGGGAACAACCTATTCTTCTGTTGGGCCTTTTTTGTCCAAGCTTCGGGGTTAAGATGCCAAACATGGAAGGAGGATCAGAGGCAGGTCATAGGTCACGGTTAATTTTTTTTTTGGAAGAACAATGTAAAAGAAAGGATAATATCAAATAAACAGGTTTGAGTGCATTTAGAGGCAAATTCCCTTGTAACATTTTAGAAATAAGACATGTTGGGGGTGCGGTATTCCACACGATCACATTACGGAGTGCCTCGATACAGCACTTAAAGCAGTTACAAAGCCACAGTCTCTTTGGGGCCTGAAAGAGATTTTTTTCTATGCATTTTGCCATTGGGTGGCTATTGAGAAACGTCAGATGTTTAAAAGCAGATGTTGTGCACTTCAGCAGGTTTCACCAATATTTAATAGTGTTTATTTGTAATATCTGAGTGAGAGTGATTGTCAGAATAAACAGCGGCACCCCAAGTAAATCATACTACCTAAGCCGGACAGCAGGTCTTGTTGGTCAAGGTGAGAATTATAGTGTTCTAATAGCTGGCTCAACTACTTGAAATGGCTTTAAAAATAAATGTATCTGACACATGCTAATTTAGTGATGGTCAAGTGGAAAGCAGACGATGCACTAGCACATTTTGAAACAGCACTTTGTCTATTATATTTTTCTTATTCTTAACAGAGCTCCACCCACTGACCAATATTTTCCTAGTGGCCCCGTCACAAGCCTTGTACACAGAAAAAACAAGCCTGCTTCACAGTAAATGGATGAGCCCAACTGGCATTTGCCCAAAATGTCAGATCATCAGTACACTCCTGCCATACAAGTGAAAGCTATGAATTGTTAAAAATGCACCTTTGGGAATTTTTACCTGTCCTGGTCTACTGTGTAGGTGTTGTCCTGGAGACTTAGAATCCTCTGTTGGGTGGAAATAATAGCTGTTCACTTTGAAATTATGACAGGCACACCCATACTTTTTCTCTCTGCTCTTTTTCCTGTGGAGGTTTACAGTAAGACACACATGCACTATGTAAGGTCTGTTCCTATAACAGGAGCAGTGAAATCTGTGAAGCAGCATGTGGTTTGTCCTAGTTCTTCTACATTACCTGTATGTGTGTGTATGTGTGTATGTGTGTGTGTGTGTGTGTGTGTGTGATTGCGTATTGCGACAAGACTGACCCATTTGAATCTAGGATGGATTTTAAAAGTAACCCAATATAGTTCCACAACCAATCAATCAGCTAAACTGCTTCAATAAATGTAAAAAAATGCTAAAGGTTTTATTTATAAATAATGACAATTTTGCACACTTGCAACATGACAGAATATTTGTACATATTTCGCACCCAAATAACATAAGATGAAGTTTTGCTTTCTTCCCTAACATGGCTGAACATATGGTGTGGGAGCATTGCTGTCATCATGGCTTTAACAACATCAGCTGTTTTACTACGCTCTGGGAGGTGGGTGGGCGGGTGGAGGAGTAACTTAGTATAGTCAGATCCGTAATCGAACGCTGGTTGTTTCTCGATTCACCTCATTCTCTTGCTGTCGTCCTCCCCACTTATTACACAGCAGACTGCCAACCCAAAATTTGCCATTAAACCTCGCGTTTTAGTACAACGCGCGTCTGTTATCTTTCAGTACAAAAGCTTTTGTAAGACTGAGACACGGGATGCCATCTGGACTTGATATGGATGCCAGCAACTAAGGGTTTTGTTTTTTTCGTCCGGCGAAAACAGGAAAGGTGCTCACGTTCGGGTGCTCAGCTGGCACGGGCATTTTTTTCCCTGGCAGGAAAGACAGCGGGAGATGCTGCTGGAGTTGCTTTTGCGCCGTTCCGCTCTTTCTGACACTCTGGCTTTAATCTTACCTTGGGACAAGACATTTGGCGAATGGAGATGTGAAGAGGCTTAAAGTATGGCATGCAAAGATGGTTTCTGTCAAGAAGGAGATGGTGACTGCGATGTACCCCAGTTACATTTCGGCTCTCTTTTACTTTTTCTGCCTGACTACTTGGTGAGTTTAGAGGATACTTGGTCTGGGGGCTTATTTTCTCCTTTTAGATTGGCACTGCCCGGGTGCTACCATCCACGGACCCGGAGATCCAGGGGCTTTATTTGTGTTGTAGGCTATTGTGACCACCACTGTTAATTTTTTCATGTATATTGGGTACCCAAGAAGCTGGGGCAGTTCAATATAACAAATCACTTTCATTATTTGTGTCGTTTTTTCAGTGTACAGAGGATCTCTGGAACAATAAAAAAGGATGAGCGAATATATCCCGAGAATTTCACACGAATTTTAGACAGACTTCTGGATGGGTATGATAACAGACTGCGACCTGGATTTGGGGGTAGGTACCTACCTGAAGCACCAGTTTTCAGCTGTCCCATTAGTTTCAACGCTGTATGTCTCAAACCGATGGGAGAGAATGATTTACATTATTGTTCCAATGCTATTGAGTTGTTTAATAAATATATGAGGTTGACCGATGCTTAAAACATTTAATTTTCCTATCAGAAGGCATTAGCTTTTCCATAGCCTAAACAATTTAAAATGAAACATGAGCACAACTGAGCCCCGACCGCTGCCTCCCACAGATGCGATGAGTTTCACAAGCTGATGGTCATTATGACCTGAGTGAACGCTTTCTTAGGATCACTTCTTCCACTCTTCCGCGCGACTGTAAACCGTCGGCTACCTTCAAACGTTTACGCGAGTTCAGTTACATAATCGCAGTGGGAAAAGCCGCTTAACTGCACAATTTAAGTTATCTAAAGAGTGCAGATGTTCTTTTTGTGCCGTACGTCAAATCCTCCTTGAGCGTAAAGTATCAAACAGTCGTTTAAGAAAAAATGTATGCCTTAAATACTGAACTGACATTGACTTGATTGTCGGATTTTGTTTTTATTACCATATTGACACTGCCCGTCCTTCAACTTCATCCTCTGAAATATTCCAACTAGTGCAGGTAAACTTCATAAATCTACCACTAAGTCTGCATATAGATACTGATCGGATTACTCCCATAACTTATATATTTATTTTGGTCTATATTTTTTTATTCCATTAGAGCTATATAAAGGCTTAGAACGGAATCGACTGTAGCCTTTTCCGGGCCTTAAGCAGGATTTGGTCTGACTCAGGGACTGACAAAACAAGCAAAAAAAAAATGGTGATACACTAGCCCATTTAGAAATTGCACCTTGCATATTCCTGGTGCATTCTAAACATTAACTTGACATGGCAATCTAGGTTTGAATTTTGACTCCGTCTAATTTGTGGCTAGAAATGTGGCTGCATATTGACCAAGCATCTCTTTGGGTGTAGCATGGTGAGCAGGAATGAATCGCACTCTAGCGACTCCATCAGTTTGGTTGGGCATTAACCGAGGTCACCAGTCAAGTGAGCATGTCCTAAAGTGCCGATTTCACTGACCTCCCAGGTGCACTGTGTAAAAAAGCCAAAGAACTCTCAAAGCCTGTCAGGAATGGCTGTCACAAGTCAGGGTCCTTTTTTCTTCTGTGTGTGGCCAATGTATGCAACTTGGTCCAAATTAATAATAAGTCTGGTACCACTTTATCACCCGTTATTGAGCATATGTTTACCAACATTGCTGAACAGTGCTCTGAAGCTGTCTGAGTGGAACTAGGCTGCATTCAGCCAAACCCACAAAATACCAAAAAAAATTTGAGGAGATGATAATGAAGGACACTTAAAATGTTTGTTGGTGCAATGTGTTTGAGGAAGAGAATACAGGCTCAACAATTATTCACACCAATTGTTGACAAACAAGCTCCTTTTAAGAAACTATGAAAACCGTTTGAGCCCCCTGGATTGATGACTAATTTAAATATTTTATGATTAAATGAAAGTAGACATCTTGACAAAAGAGTCAGGCTGCTCAGCTGGTTGGGTCACATGCCATAAATTGAGAAATGCAATGAGTTAAGAAGGCAAATGAAATAAAACACAATGGGAAAGTGAGTTTTGTTTTATATGTAATTGGCCCGATGTAACAAGATTTGCTTTTGAGTCCCCCAAAACCTGATAGTATTACGTCACTGTATGGATTGAAGGGCAAATTAAATCTGAAAAATGAAAATAGTCATGTTTTGTCTCATTTAGCTTAGACTCCATCTTGTACCGATCACGCTACCAGTCCATTTTATATGTTGTCTCAGTTGCCCTTGATTGATAGAGCCATCGGATTTTCTTTCAGCAATCCTACTATTGGCAGATATATTGATAAATGCACTTGTCAGCATTTTTCTGATTTTTAAAAGACTACAACTCTCTTGAGCCATTACTTCCGGCTCTGCCATAGTTCCTCCCCATCCCCTTCACTGCATGGCATCTTTTAAACATTATTCTACGATAGGCTTGATACTGCTAGCTATCTAACTACAATAAACAACACCATGGCTTGACATCAGTATTGAAGGATTCATTTTTGGAAAATATGTTACATTGTAACATTGAACCACATATTGAACCGGCTACGACTGTAGGCTACGGTACAACGGATTTGAAA
Source organism: Esox masquinongy (assembly GCA_016801175.1). Taxonomy (NCBI): domain Eukaryota; kingdom Metazoa; phylum Chordata; class Actinopteri; order Esociformes; family Esocidae; genus Esox; species Esox masquinongy. Next base: position 37,036 of record JACXGI010002499.1, on the reverse strand, counting down.
GACAGTGGTAGCTGGATATTATTAGGATTTTCCTGCCTGGTGAAATGTGTACAAATATGTATTGAAGATTGTATTTAATAATGCAACGTTGCTGATAGAGGCAGGACACAGGCGCAGGGAGAACAGAGAACTTTAGTAAGGTAAATGCGAGTGTGGTGTTTACAAATGAGGTCTGTTGCAGTTACGGTACTTACGGGTTCATTGCTGGCAGTGGCACCGTGATTATTTAACTGGCAAAGTGGAATAACTTAGAAGTGAATTACAATGTTGAACAAAGAACAATTATATTTTTAGTATAACATTTCTAATAATGAACGAGTAGAGCTGTTCTTTTGAATTTAATATGAGAAAGGTGTGAATTGTTATCGATTAATACTTAGTCTTCCTAACTTCGAACATACATTTCCTAAATGTGTACTGCATTTTCCCAAAACTTTAAACACACTTCTCAAAATGCACACCAAAACCCAACCCCAGACTTCTCACGCAAAATGAAAAACGTTCTTGTACTGGCTTTCTTGTGCTAAGGCTTACAGATTCAAAGCACAGAATACAGGGTAGATGGATACATTTACAGTAACTTACCTGTTTTCCTTTTACCAGTGAAACGGCCTACGTTTGACTATACTATGAGCCCAGCTTCCCTCATGGCCATACATGTACAAAACATGGTCAAGCACAGTGTCACATATCTCATTAGAGATCATTGTTCTTCATCTTCCTCATCCACCTCCCCTCATTCTTTCTCTGTCTGCGTCTCTGATGCTGTCATCCATTTTTCCACAACACAGAGCTTACCTGTGGCCCATTTATTCATGCCTATCTTTGCAAAAAAGTTTGAATTAAACTGAATTATGTGTGAAAACAGGTGACTAGTGATTAAGGGTTTGGCTCTGTGGTCTTCCTTCCAGAACTATGCAGAATTGTTTTGCGTATAATGTTCATTGAGTCAGTTTTAGTGTTGGCGATTGTGATAGACTATAATTTTGATGTACATATTTATCAAAGATGTACAGTATAGTGTCCCTCAGAGCAGCTGCTTTGGTCGACACTTGTTGATCGCAGTTTTCCAATAGTACCACAGATCCCTAGTATTGAGTTTGGAACATTGACTGGGCCGCTGTTTTTGTTTGTGAGCCTCTCCAGTGTTGTTTTGGTGCTTAGGATCATTGTCTTGCTGAAATGTGATTTTCCTCCCAAGCTCGTGTTTTTTACAGACTGAAGAAGATTCTCTCATAGTGTTTTTGTATATTTTGCTCCATCTATTCCTCCTTCAATTTTAATATGCCCAATCCCTGGTAATGAGAAGCTTCCCCATGGCATTATGCTGCCTCCACAATATTTCATAGTGAGCTAGGTTTTTCTTGATGCATGGGAAGTGTTAAGTTGGCGCTTTGACATTTGGCCGTATATCTTGGTCTTATCTGCTCCACTCTTATTCTTTCTGGCAAACTCCGGACGTTCTTTCTGATGGTACTTCTCTCTCTCAAGTTTCCTTGTGAGAGAAGTCACACAGGCAAATTCACCACAGAGCTACAGAGTTTTGAGGGAATTTATTTTCCTGCCATTGCCTGGGTGGTGTGATGCAGCTCTCACTACCTGACTAGTGATCCAACTTTTCTCATATGGGTTTTCCAAATGCCTATTTTGTACCCCTTTCCTAATCCATGCATTTGTGTTACTTTATCTCTAAATTCTGTAAAATGTTCTTTGGTCTTTTTCCGTCACATTCACAGCCTGAACAATGATGTGACAACCTCACGGTTGATGACAACCGTGAGGTTATATGTAGAAAAATATGATAACTACTTAATTGGTTCAAATATGGAGGCCAATTGTGAAGTAATTGTCTTCATCAGGGCAATGTCTTTTATCTGTGTCAACTCGGAGCTTCCAGGGTATAGATGATGAATGCTTACGCAAGTGTAACAGGTGTGAAATGGCTAGTTAGTTGTCGCGGTTGGCGCTGATAGCTTTTTAATCAGTTGTGTCACTTGCTCTGAGACCTTGAAGTAGTTGTTTCCCTTGCTCAGCAAGGACTGCTGCTTTTGTTGGGCGATAGCAATGATGGTTCGTGGATGACAATCGTCTTTGTGTTTAGAGGTTCGCTGGTTCAAGCCCTGCATTGGGCGGTCGGAGCAAAATGTTTACATTGGTGCCGTGACCCGGATCACTCAGTTGGGCTCTGCCCAGCCGATGGGGTTGCTGCGGAGATGGAGAAGGTCAAAGGGAGGTGAGTGTAATGGGTATGAAATGGCTAGTTAGTTATCTCCATGGTTGGTGCTGGAAGCATTTAGTTGTCTTTATGTTCAGAGTTTTGCTGGTCAGAGCGAAATGGTGAAAAGCTGCAAATTTTCCTTACAAATTTTCCCACCATAAAACCAATGTTACCTTACAATAATTTATTATGAGTTTAATTTTTGTGATGTAAAATATCCAACAGAACTACTTTTCACTGTACCATTTGTAATTCAGTAATATGAGAAAATTGGTCAGTGGTTTAAATACTTCTGCAAGGTACTGTATATAAAAGAATAACAAAATATAATAATAGATAATCCATTCGAAAATGTCATGCTTTGAAATGCGCCAAACTAGAAACATCTGCCAGTATAAACATTAACTAATGCCTCAAAACCCAAACAATCCATTTCCTTTCTCTTTCCAGGGTTGCCTACTAACATTTCTACAACTTAATTCGTGCTCTTGGATGACAAAAATAGATGAGCTGAATAAATGGACCGCCCTGAAAACTAAACCCTTGAGGATGACGTGTTGTCTTGACCATATTATTTCCCAATGCTAATAGTAGTCCTCACACTGAGTGAACAGCTTTAGTAATAAGTCTCAGTCTGCATTTTAGATTTTGTTTTAATTAGAAGCCAATTCATTTCATTCATTTTTTGTTAAAAATAATCCAGCAATTGTAGGCCGATAACATTGGCAACACGCAATTTTCTTTAATTAAGCACAAATAAAACACTTTTGCACAGAATTTAGCTTAAGGAAGACCGGGAAGATTTCATATCTCATTTAAGAGGGTCTTGAAATATTTTCTGGGATGCAGGTGTGTCTTGGAGGGGAAAAGGTTGAGAACGACTGACTTAGGCCAGGGGTGTCCTACTTTGTAGGAGATACATTAAAAAACTTTCACAAGGTACCTCTGAAACGTTTCCTTAGGTCCTTAGTGTTCAAGAGAAAGTACTGCTGTTTTCCTACAATACACCTGGTACAATAAGGGTTAATATACATATCTGGGGAGAGCTATAAGCATATCACATCACAATATGCATAATGCCCTTCTAATGCTCTTTGGGGTTTTAAGCTGGGTATCTGAAAAGCACTTTGAGACAACTTGTGATTTTAAAAGGGCTTAACAAAATAAATGTGATTGATTATTGGACTTGAAGAGGAGTTTGTTTCTTTGAGGCATCTATGTGGCAGTTCTAATTTAAACGATAGTTGGGTAGACCCAGTAATTATTTGCACGTATGCCAGTTTTGGAAAAAAATGGAAAACCTGAATGGAATGAAATGTAAACACATGAAACCCTGCAATACCCTAACAAGGGCCAAAAGCTGTGGAGATAAGGTGAATATACTGTACAGTATGTGCCAAAACACCATTTAATGGCGTATAGCTGATGCCCATCTAATAACCTTAACCAGTTTCTGAGCAGAAAGCACATCCAGTGGTCCACCGGCAGAGTGCAGCTCCAGCAGTAGAGCCCCACAGCAGGCTATGGAGCTGCAAGCCAGAGACACACACCTGTTGGACTGTTAGTCCCCTAGTCGGCTTGAGTTCCAGTGAGGATTGGTGTTAATGGCCTGAAAAAAAAGGTCTCTTCAAATCGATCAGGCAAATGTGTATTAATGCCCTTTTCACCAGCAGTTGTCACAAAGTTGTTGCAAAGTTATTTTCGGATACTCTGCCTAAGACAACACGGAGCACAGATTCAGAAGCGCGGTAACTTGAGGCTATGATGTGATTATGCACGGGGCTTTTAGAACGAAAACCTAACACTGCGGGGCAATATGAAATCATTTTTTAAAGTTTCTTTTTAAGTGCATTTATTTATTGTTTCTGTTTAGTAGAGATTTCACATTCTATATTGTGTTATTAGATTTGCAGTGGGGGTCGCTAAAAAATAAATCAGCAAAAATTGAGTCTCCACTGCAAAAGTAATAATTTCGCTATCTTAGGGTATTGTAAAACTAATGTAAATGTCCTCTGAATAGGTCCAGTGACAGAGGTGAAAACGGACATTTACGTGACCAGTTTCGGGCCTGTCTCTGATGTCGAAATGGTATGTAGCCTATCCTAGAGAAAGTGTGACTGATCCAGACAATAGACTTGCTGTATATAAAAGGGTGAGGTTGCAACCATGCATTGGCCCTTTGTTTTCTTCCTTAGGAGTACACCATGGATGTGTTCTTCCGACAGACATGGGTGGACAGGAGGTTAAGGTACGAGGGACCGGTCGAGATCCTGCGACTCAACAACATGATGGTCACCAACGTGTGGACCCCGGACACCTTCTTCAGGAACGGCAAGAAGTCGGTGGCCCACAACATGACTGCCCCCAACAGGCTGTTCCGCATCATGAAGAACGGCACCATTCTTTACACCATGAGGTACTACAGTCCAAACGGTGTACATGAACCAAAACAGTTTACGTCACGATGCCTACACCACCCAGCATGTCAGTTAGTGTTGCCAGAGAGGACGAGGTAAAGTAAGACAATGAACTCTGCCTAAAATCTGTCTGAATAGCCTGCGGCGATAAGCAGACTGAGTGGGTGTTTTTTGTGTGAAAGTTTCTCATTGTGTTGAGACACAACCACATACTTTCTACTTCCATTGGTTTGGATATGTTTCGAACTATGGTCCTGCATATTTCAGCTGGTTGAGCATGGCGCTCGCAAAACCAGGGTTGTGGATTCTCCTCTCACGGGGCAAAAGTACGAACAAGAGTGCGAAATTTCATGTATGGGTTTTTACACACCAACTTGGGAAAGCGCCATGGTAATCTTTTTAACGAGAAAGTATGGAGATGTATATTCTCGTTACTGAAAGTTGCTCTGGTTAAGAGGGTCTGGTAACTGAAAGAGACATCTGTGTCCCTATAGGTTGACAATCAGCGCAGAATGTCCTATGAAGCTGGTGGACTTCCCTATGGACGGACATGCATGCCCTCTCAAATTTGGAAGCTGTAAGTATGATATGCTTCTGTAAGACTATTGTAATACAGTATCAGAAGTGACTTGATGAAGTGGGTCTTCATGCTTCTCATGAGACTGGATGAAATGGGTCGTTGAATAACAGTGTCCTTTCCACATTGCTTTTTTATTCCATTAACATAATTCCCTAGATTTTTTTTATTAACTTAAATGTACAGTGAGGTCCAAAAGAATTTAGACATTGAAATATGTTGCAGTTTTGGCTCCGCACCCCAGCACTTTGGTTTTGTACGATGATTATGATGTCAGAGTGCAGTCATTGTCGGCATACAATAAGGTACCATTGAGGTACCATTCATCCATTTAGTGTGAACGTTAAACTGCATCACTTTTTTCCCCAATTCTTCTGAACGCGAAAGCCTTTGGGCAAATTAAATTATACAGTCTGTGTATAAAGTAGTCCAATGTGGAGTTTTTGTCGCATTGCCCTAGCATACAATGACGACATGAGGTTTTTAACACACCGAAATTGTAAGAATGCATTTGCAGGTTGTTTTGGTTGTGCTCAAGGTAATGTTGTGCTCAAGGTAATGTTGTGCTCAATTGAAATGAATGGTGAATAATGTGTTATGTAATGTTGGAGTCACTTTGACTGAAAACGTTCACAATAATGTGGATTTTGACCGTGATTGCACTTATTGTTACATAATACCTTTACCAAAGTAGGTAACTCAAAGCTTGTGGTATTCATCCAATTTTGTCATATAGGGCGAAGCAATTATTCTTTTTGACTGCTATTGTCATAATAAATTACATTAATTTTGTACCAAAAACATTTCAAAGAAATCCAAATTCAGGACCATTTCTCATAATAAGCTTAACGGTCAGCAAAACATTGAATTATCTCTAGTGAAATAATCTCTTGAATGAGCCTCCTGTCTCATCAGAACACAGTGGCGGTTTTAAGATAGCGTCTGCTGAGGGAAAAACTAATGAAAGGAACAGAGGAAGAACGGAGAACGGCTTCCCAACCCCCCCACCTTCAATCTATTATCAGCAGCTGTGACATTGTAGAGGTAGAGGACAAAATAGATTCCTGACTTTCCATTCAGTCACATTGTTCTTGGTTTAAGACCTCCCACCAGCCAGACCTTCCTCCCATCCCATCTCTCTCTCGTCCTGGCCTGGAGTCAGGGAAGCAAGCGTTACATCTGATGAGGCTCCGTTTCACTGTAGAGGTCAGAATCCGTCTTCCCGCCGCAGGTTCGCGTGGACCTATTCCATTTTTTTTTTCCGGAGCCGGTGTCTGCTGGAGCACCGTGCAGCAAGCCGTTCCGTGACACACCCCAGCCAGCCCATTTTCCAGACCGCTGGTGTCCTGCGCCGATTTCTAACCTCCCCCCCACCCCCCCACGGGAAACGACCAACTGAAAAAACGGGCCGGGGGAACATGTGGCCGCATACGCACTCGACATAAGCCCATCCTAACGTGGACGTAGTGACGGAAATGTGAGATTTTGCAGTTCGTTTTAATGGCCACTCATTGAGCTCACAGCAGACACCCGCACAGTCTAACTACACTTTTGTACTATTCTGTTTCAATCAAATTAGGAAAAGGTCTCCAACGAAAATCCAGAGAGTGCTCCATTTCGGGATAGTCTTCAGCATTTTCAATGTTTTAATCCAGAGACGGATGTGGAGATCAAGTGGGGAAGTGATGTGTGACTGAACTGTTGCTTCGAAATGCATTGTGATCGACTGCCTGGATGGGGGAGACGGAGATGTTTCCCAGAGTGTATAGTCGTGGAGAGGATATCACTTGCATACACTCATACACTTCTATGTTAGCATGCCCACTGAATAACATTGTCTATTCCATTAGTGTTACACCATACCCTAACACCCCCAGTCGCGGTCTTTTTCTGTTATTCTTCCTCTCACTCTCATTTTTTCCCAATCTTTTTTTCTCTTTCCCTCTCTTTTCACTTTTACTCCCTTTCTCTTTTTTAATACCTCACCCTCTTTCTATGTCTTTCTCTATGTCTCACTCTCTTACTCTCTCTTTCAGTCTATTTATCTGCCAAAATACCTCCATTGCGCAAGATTTGCGAATGCAATTCTGAATTTGCCTGAACACCTACTTCATCTGTATCTGTAACCTTCTCCAATCTCAGATGCTTATCCTAAAACAGAGATGATCTACACCTGGACCAAAGGACCACAGTATTCAGTGGTGGTTCCTCCAGAGTCCTCTAGCCTGGTGCAGTATGATCTGATTGGCCACACTGTCAGCTCCGAAGAAGTCAAGTCAATCACAGGTATGCAAGAAACAACTGTCGCTTCAATACAGACAAGGTTCCTACGTTTAACAGGGATGGTATTATTTGTTGACATTCAAGTGAAAACACACTTAAGTATTTGTATTCTGTACGGTTTCTATATAGCTCATACCCAATTTATTTTCGTACTTTTTTATGTTACAGTGTTTTGTTTACCAGGCAAGTATGCTAAGAAACTATTCTTACTTACAGCAAACAACTTTGGCAATTAGATCTAATTGTCTGGCTCAGGGACTGGACAACAATGTTTTCCAACCTTGTTGGCTTGGGGTTTTGAACCAGCAACCTTTCATTTACTGGCCCAATGCTCTTGACCATTAGGTCACCCTGCCACCCCATACATGTTGGCTGCCTTGTGTTCTATTTTTTTTAATAGTTTTTCACAACTGCTAACACACAGTTCTTGAATGTGTTTAACATTTTCTCAAAACTATGAACACATCTCAAAACTCACACCATACTGTCTCAAACCCAGATAATTTTTTTAGGGTAGGTGGTTAGACTTTAATTCACCAACACTTGAAATTTCAGCTGAAGAAGACGAGGGAAAAAGTGTTTTTACACAGGTATAGGGTGTTAGTCGTAAACGTATTCTTCCTTATCCTCAGTGTCCTGTTTCTGTCCTCGGTCAGGGATTTTGTGGCTGTCTCCTTGAAAATATATCATTGTCTTGGATTTTTCTTCTTGACTTGATTTCTCTAAACCAGTACGGTTGTTTTTGTCAAGCATGTTTAGAATGTCCTAGAGCTTGGGCTTCAGAAATCATGCATGGTCTACCAGCATTAACCAGTATCTCTCAATACCAGTTTGCAAATGCAATTAACCAGTGTCTCATAGAACCAATGTGTTAGACGTTGTGAAAAACTGTTATTTCTATAGATTTTGTTACAACTTCCCACTATAAATCCACAAACGTGGTAGCCTCATGGCTGTTGTTTTTGCATCACAATAATTACATAATGCCATCAGCAGTGGTATGGACACCGGTCATGGTAACACCAGTGACAAAAGGAGGTACCAAATGTGTGATTAGATACGGTCTTTCATACATAACACCACCCTAGTAGTTTTAATCCATACAAACAGATGTTTTGCAGCATGAAGGACTCAGACTGTGTTCTTATCAAACAGCAATTAAACAGAAAATGTACAATTTAAGATGTTTTTAGGGTTTTGGCAGTCCATTGGTGAAACGCTGTTGTGTGTTTTTGTTGTTATTGTTATTTTGTAAGTGTTTTACTTATTGATAACGTCAAGGGGAGGCGTTTACCACCATACTTCTGGATGACTCGTCTCCTCGATGGTGTCAGTCAATGCTTCTTGCACTGTTTGATGCCATGAATCTCAGAGAACAGTGAACACACAGAAAACACTCCGATGCCAGCAGGAGTCCAATGTTTCCTGCTCTCTTGCTCATTGGCTCATGTCAATGTGTTTCTCGTTGGACTGTCCTCCAGGTGAATATGTGGTGATGACAGTGCACTTCCACTTGAAGCGGAAAATGGGCTACTTCATGATTCAGACGTACATCCCCTGCATCATGACAGTAATCCTCTCCCAAGTTTCCTTCTGGATAAATAAAGAATCGGTCCCGGCTCGAACGGTCTTTGGTATGTATTGCTCACAAATCCCACCATCCTGTAAAACACTGCTGTTGAGAGGCTGACAAGATGCAAATGTGAAGAGAGAGGTGCCTCTTGTGTACCTCTTTCTGTCCCTCCCGTGACCATTGTCAGCCTGGGCAATCAGCTGCCGTCTTCAGCCTCTTACAGAACAGTAAACGGCTATTCATTAAATGTGTGTTATGCTTCCATTAATGTTAGCCATCTGAGTGTGCAGTGGCATTTGCCAATGACAGCCCATCTGTTTATAGGCAGAAATGATTGGACGCCAGTTTGGGAAGAGTCTGCGCTCTAAGCCGGAATATCTGGGCACCTTGCACGGAGTTAGTGTACGTTCAAGGTTATTTCACCCGGGCTTGCACAATTCTGGGAATTTTTAATTAATTCCCTGGTTTTCCAGATATCCTGGTTGAAGGGTTTCGGATCTTTCTTTTCCGGGCTTCTAGTTACGGGTATCCTCCTACTAGGATGACCTTGCTTGAAGTCATCCATTCTAGCGCCATTTTGTGTTCTACAGTACAGTCTTCACTAGCATTATGCAGTGCTGTGTCTCATTTGATTTCTCTTGAACTCAGCTTAATTCATCTCTGTAGGCATGTTTGTGTGAGAAGTGAAGAATTAGCTGTGTAGAATTGTGTTCTATTAGCATAGGACCCTAGCATGTCTAATATGGCTCTGCAGTGTAAAGTTAGCAACAACTGGTCACACGTTTCTGATGTGTACTCTTCCCTTCCTGCTAGCTTCCAGTTATGTATTTCTTAAGTATTGATTGCTGTTGTTGTGGGTGTCTGGGAGGCTGCAAGCATTTCAACAACACCACTGTAAAATAACGGGGAGATTTACCTCTGGAAACATTTTGTTTTGGCTTGTACACAGGGTAGGGAGGCGATAACTATGTTGAGTAATTCTTAATTCATTTGTTACTTTACCCTTTCATGCATTGATAAGAGAAGTTCCTTGATAAGCACCAGTATCCTGCGCTGTTTAGCATGCTTCACCGCACGATGTGAGTGTCTGCATTTTGTGGGCCTGTTCCTTTTGCCCGCTGATTTTCTTCCAGCGACACACATATCGCTGAGTCAATGGGTTCTACTCATCCCAGCAGCTGAAGAGGCCAGTTGGTGTTATTTCACAGCCTCTCTGATTCTCCCTACGCTCCACTGGGTCCCTTCTCATTTCCCTCCCATCTCAGTGGCCAGTTAATGAAACTGTCCAGTATGTGACAGGAGAGTGTCGTGGGAACATAAATATTGTCACGGCCTCGGCCCTCGGGCTGTTAAAGTGTGTGTGTGTCTGCTTTTTCTTATCCTCTCCTCCCTTCACAATGCAGTGTTCAGTGTGTTGCCTCTGTGACTCAAAGCCTGGCAGATACAGTGTAGTGGTTGTTGGACCTCATTTGGGTAGTAGAGGAAGGATTTGACTTGAGATGATTAAAACGCTCCCCCTGGTGGCTGAAAATGTTATTTTCTGGGGTTGTAGGAAATCCATGGATTAAACTGTAGTATATTCAGCTGGTTTTGCGGACACCTCTTAAGCCTAGTATAGTGTTACCTTTCCTGGCTTTGCCACCAGACAGTGGTTGAGATGACTCAGCCTTCTTCTCTTGCTATCTCCAGGGCCAGAGCGGTCAGTTGCCCTGAGGTAATACCCAGATGTGTTGGTTTTGTCTGCTGTCAGTGATGAGTAAATGCCAGGTTTCACCCAGGTCATTGACATTTATTAGGTCTTGTACGTAACACGATATTGCCACCTGCCAGGCAAGAGCTATTACTGCTCTTCAAAAAAAAAAACATGGGAACCATTACATTTCTAAACACACACACACACACACACACACACACACACACACACACCGGAGGTCTTATTGCGATACCCACAATGTACTTTAGTGCTAACACTATACCCTTACTTTACCATCACAAGGACTGAAAATAATCTCACAATTCGTACTGTATTATTTCATATTTCATACTCTATTGTCTTGCATTATTGTATACATCGAGCATTTCATACTGCATTATCTTGCATTATTGTACATCTAGCGTACCATACTTTATTATTCTGCATATCAATCAATCAATCAAATTTATTTATAAAGCCCTTTTTACATCAGTAGTTGTCACAAAGTGCTTTTACAAAACACCCAGCTTGAAACCCCAAGGAGCAAGCAACAGTAGTGTTGAATTTCCCTTTTATGTTGAATTGCATATCTACTATATTATCTAGTATTTCCTTTGGCATTGTCTAGCATTTTATACAGTATCATCTATCATTTCACATGGGATTATCTAGCATTTCATATGGGATTATCTTTCATTTCATGTGGGATTATTGAGGATTTCATACTGTATTATTTGCCTGATGAGGTCTTTGACCGAAACGTTGCACTTTTTCATTAAACTCCTAACACTTGCCAGCTGAAACAGTGTGCAAGATTATCTTGTTTCTACATGTTCTATTCTTCTAAGCACTTTTCATCATTTCAATAGGTCAATAGATATCTCCAAGGTTATATTTTGTATGACTTACCATTTTATAATAATTGTCAACACAGAGTGTGTAAAATGTGTTTTTTTATTTAAAAAATAGTGTAGAATAGAAAAAAACGTCCTGGGAACTTATCCTATAGTCCTGCTATAATGTGAGCCCTTATGTCTGAAGATGAGGAAGGAGATGCCAATTCCAGCAGAAAGAGTCATTGCCATCACTCACTGATTGGATTGTTATAGCTAATCTGATTAAATCAGTCACAGCTCATTAATCTGTACCGAGAATGATAGTGTGTCTGATCTTACAAATTAACTATTAGTGTAGTACACTCACAGTGACTACTATATCCAAGTACTAAAGCTTATATCTTCATCTGGAATTCCTGTCCTTCGCCTCATACATGTATTAATCTGGTGGTCGGCAGAGTTTTGGTAGGAACATAATTATGCTGTGGTTGACATCAGGGCAGTTGTAGGATGACTTGATGTTTCTCGTGCAGTGCAATTTTTTCTATACCTCTAACATAAAAGGGATTTTCTCCTAATCACATTATAGATGTTTGCTAATAATCCCAAAGACAAGTGACCTGTAAGCTTCCCATGACTCCCCAGACAATGTAATGGTAAAATCCTGGCGTGGCTCAGACTTATTTTATCGTTTTTAATATGGAGAAGTAGGTGTGCTGTGTGGCGTCGTCATCAGAGCAACCTTAGTAGGACGGGAATCACAGGGAGTGATGCTCAACTGGTCATAGACTGGTTTACAGGTCATTCTAGTGTCCGACACAATCTGTTTCCTGTATGTCAAAACACATATAAAAGCTCATTGTTGTTATGTGTGTAATCACCGCATTGCACATTTCTATTTGTTACTCAGCTTTTCCTGAGCCTCCCTTGGCCATTGAATTTTTCAAACTGACTGTGTGGGTGTTGTGAGAGAAATTTGAAGATATTTACATACTGCATAGCCCAGATTGGCTGATAGGCTTGTCTAGAGCAGTGGCTCTCATCTCCAGCCGTTGAGAACCCTCAACAGTAGACCCTTGTGTTATAGCCATTGTAACACCTGATTCAGCTTCACTTTGAGGGTCTGATAATTAGTTGACAAGTTAACTCAGGTGTGCTTGCCCAGGGCCTCAACAGTGTGTAGTGTGTGAGGATAACCAAGGATCCGAGTTAGGAACCATTGTACTAAATCCCACTTCCTTACCCACGTGTACAGTTAACAGTTGGTCTGTTATAATGAGATTACGTTGTGACATCACGATGTCGGCCAAACGTTCCACACGAACAAGCTGGAAATTACAGGCCTTCTTATAAAACTTCTTTAAAACAAAAAGGGCACGGATGTCATTTCCACAATTTCAGAATCTCATCAGTTCCAACAAATAGTGAGATGTCCTTAAAAATCACCCTGCTGCCATCGTTGTTACATTGTAACACGGGAAGAGAAAAACATGGCTACACCACAGTCACGTCCGCATGTCAGATCTGCATACGCAACATGTAATGACTCGGTGCTACACAGTATTCAGCTAGTGTAATTTTATTTCTTGACTTGTTGTAGTCAGCCGTCCTGACAGCCTTACACCGATTTTCTAGGTTCTAGAAGCAACAACCAGGTGTGAAAATAAACACACTCTCTGCACCCCAGAGTACATGCACCCCAGAGTACTCTGGGGTGCATGTAAAAAATGTCAAGGGAAGATTTATTTAAAAGTACTCTGCACCCCAGAGTACATGTATGATCTGAATAATATATACAATGCTATAGCTAGGTGTTACACAGGATTTAGCCAGTTGAAATAAAGTGGATCTCATTGTGTACTTACATGACACGTTACTGTAAACAATTAATAGCAGGAGTCAGGGAGAATACAGGGAGAATACATTTTCTCTTTTCAAGTGTGCCCTGTGTAGATTATTTTTTTGCAAAAGAAAGTATTAATATCATGCCAACCAACACAAACGTTAAAACAAGCAAACACGCTAATCTGGTGTGCTAGCCCTGGAAAAAAGCCCCTAGCGGATTCCCCAAGGGAAGGTTTTGTATTGCTGATATAATGTCTAGGGAAGGTTTAGTAATGTTGATATAATGTGATATAACGTCAAAGGATGGTTTAGTAATGCAGATATAATATCAAGGGAAGGTTTATGTAATGTTGATATACACTGTAATGTCCTGGAAAGGTCTAGTGATGCGGATATAATGTCAAGGGAACATTTAGTATTGTTGATATAATGTCATGGGAATGTTTAGTAATGTTGATATTATGTCAGGGAAGGTTTAATAATGCTGATATAATGTCAAGGGAAGGTTTATGTAATGCTGATAAAATGTCAAGGGAAGATTTATGTAATGCTGATAAAATGTCAAGGGAAGGTTTTGTAATGTTGAAATTATGTCAAGGGAAGGTTTAATTCTACTGATATAATGGTGAGGGACTGTGAGGCCTAAACCTAGTGTTTTACCGTCTATTACAGGAGTGTAGACATGGCTTAGGTTGGCTTAGGTTGTTATTTCCATTACAGGCAAGATAACAAATGTTTTAATTTCCAGGCATCACCACTGTCCTGACCATGACCACTTTGAGCATCAGCGCTCGCCACTCCCTGCCCAAGGTCTCCTACGCCACGGCCATGGACTGGTTCATCGCTGTCTGTTTCGCCTTTGTCTTCTCCGCCCTCATCGAGTTCGCTGCCGTCAATTACTTCACCAATGCGGAGATGGAGAGACTGAAAAGAAAGCCGCCAAAGTGCCCACCAGCCCCACAAACAACCCCAGTGAAGGTGAAGGATGTGGAGGAAGTTCTGCAGGTGAGAGTCAAGGCCTGTTCCCATCTCCACTTCAGAGGCTGACGTGTGCACTGGTTCATTCCCTTTGGTTAATTTGAATGCTAATCATCTGATGGAGATTCATTGTAAGTGTGCCTCCCTTTTCCTGCATGTTTTTTTAAGACTTCCCCTATCTTTTTCACCCTCTCTGTCTCTGCTTGCCCAGTCTCCCTCTTTCTCTCACTCTCTCCATGATGTCATTAGCTACAAACATTATGGCAATTTCTACCTGAAGGCCAAGTAAAATTGTAAATCGGGAATGAATGTTCAATTTGGCCCATTTACAGTATATCTGCACAGCTGTCTGCTTAGATCAGTGCCCTCTGTTTGAAATCTTGCACAGAGGCTTGGTTATATGATCCCTAAACATTCTGAATATGCTCTGAATGTCCTACATGTGCTTGCTTTCTCATCCTTTTAAAAAGATTCTTCCGCATGAAGCTAAGCCTGTTTTAAAGACGTGCTATCGGATGGGAAAAGAGGCATATTAACGTTTCTTACCATTTTCATTTTTATGGTACCTATAGTTGGAGTGTGTGGAAAACATTTCTGAAAGAGTTTCTTTGTTTAGAAAGGAACAACAGTTTCCATATAACAGTTTTTTTGTTTCGCGTTTCATAATGCATCAGCAGTATTAGATGAATAGTTATAGGGAGTTTGGGAATGAAGCACTTTTTTTTCTCTTCCCCAGAGTCAAATTAAATTATGGGTAACATGTTTGTCCATGAAGGAATTTCCAATACATAGTTTGTGCAATTACTAAGTACTGTTTACACAATGATTATCAACAATGATTGAAGGTATTTGCGAACAGCTAGCATGAAGACCTTTAGTCACTGTGCTAAAGCTAGTTAGCATTGGCTTGTAGTATTACCTTTGACGTCCTTAAACAAGCAAACAGTACCATACATAAACACAAACTCCTGAGCCCTTTGGTACTCTCCAGTCCTGTGTTCTATTTCTGTATTTTATTGTTTTAACCTTGATA
This sequence comes from Esox masquinongy, assembly GCA_016801175.1. Classification (NCBI taxonomy): domain Eukaryota; kingdom Metazoa; phylum Chordata; class Actinopteri; order Esociformes; family Esocidae; genus Esox; species Esox masquinongy. The sequence goes on along the minus strand of JACXGI010002499.1, from coordinate 21,583 downwards.
GCATAGGTCAGAAATGCTTCTGAATGAACAGAAGATTATGTTGCTGTTCAGTCCTTACATACAGATATAGCATTAACCCAGGCCAACTCTAGTGTGAACATAATCCTTTATTTAAGGGTGATTTAAATTACAAATGTCTCTCTTCACAGTCAAACGACTAACTCGTGGTGTATTGCGACCATAAAACAGCCATACGTTCCCCTATATAGCCCTCATGACTGCTTAAAGTTGCCCTGTGGATCTTAAATCCTCATGCGGAGGATTCGCGCCTGAATGCAGTTTAGTGACGACGGCACATCAGTGGATTAGCGGGTTGCCACGGCAACGCAGCCGGGGCACATCTGTATAGGTTTCAGAAGCCCAGGAGCCAGGAAATTAATACTCTTTTCCTCGAGAGCTGTGGCCCGGTGGGGAGATCTGTGCGGCATTAGGCCTTGCCGTGTGGATTGACGGTGGTGGCATTTGTACCCTCCAGTAGTTGTGTTGTCAAAACCAGTCAAGTGTCTACAGACTGTACGGTTAGCACATGCCAGTGGAGAGAGGGGGAATTATCACTGGTGAGGATACTGTGCTATGATTTGACAGTTGCGCCTCCTTTTCCGTGGCTAAGGAGATAAGCTCTTTTGATGCTATGCTGTACCGACCAATAGAACAGTACTTTGTGATATAAGCTTGTGTGAAATGAGTGAAAGTCTACACAAAATAATGTCTGTGTGGTATTTATGCAGAAGAGAGTGTCAGTTTTATTCAGGTCCATTTAACCCTTCAGGATTTATAGTTCTATATACAGCTGTTCCATATTTATCAACTCAGAACAATTGTCCCACAAACAATCAAGGGACATAGTGACATTTTCGTCAGATTGCTTCGTGTCAAGGTATTTGCTTGTGTTGCGCATGATTGAACAATGTGGCACAAGTCATTCACGGTTATTATTTATTTATCTCCTCAGCATAACCCTGACACTAATGGTAACCTGCGAAAACGAATGAACTACATGCAAGACGGACAGAAAGCAGAGTACCACAGCGACAGTAAAGCAACAGCAACCGGAGTCACCGGAAAACAGGCCCAATCTGGCCAATCGTCTTCTGCCGCTGTGGCAGCTGGCGCCACCATCACCCTATCACACTCCAGCCCCGGCCCGGCCAGCCTGCCCGACACCGCCTCCACCCTGTCTGTCAGGAACACTCCCCCAGCTCCGCCTACTACCCCGACGATGCTGGCCAACCAGAGCCAGCTAGCTGCCGACTCGTCCTCGCTCCAGAACCTCCTGGGTCTGAGACTGGAGCATATTCAGCTGATGGGCAAGAATGAGCCCAAGCAGGCACCATGCTCCCAGCCAACAGCCACCGGAATGGGTGGGACCAGTAAAATCGACAAGTACGCTCGCATCCTGTTCCCAGTGTCCTTTGGGGTGTTCAACATGGTCTACTGGGTGGTGTATCTGTCCAAAGACACCATGGAGGCAAAATTTAGAGGCCAGATTTAGTTTCAGGTTTGTCTTGTGGTGATTTTTGTAATTATTTTCCGCTGTGTGCAAAATGAGAAGAGAACAGCATCTCCATTGAATCTTGTTTGAGATTTGGAGACATGAGATTGAATAAGTGTTCAACTTACAAGAAAACTGAACATGCCGAAGACCCTCAAAAGATTACAGCCAGGAATACTGGTCTCAGAACATTTGTTTGTTTAATTAAATCGAGGTCTAATGTGGATTAGAATGGTACCAAAACCATATTAGCATTTCAAATATGTCTGAATGGAACAGACATCACAAATGTCCTTTTAAGACCTTGGCCAATATGCAATGCAGTTACATTGGTTACATTAACGGATTGGTTAGTTGATTTAATATCGGTACTTACCCATGCTGAAGAGAAATACAGCAATGCGTGATCTTAGAGGAAAAAACAACGACTGATCCTCCAGGCCTTCACGAGCATTGCTACAAAGTAAGGAACAAGCAATACTGGACCCCATTGTTCTCTGGAAAATAATGCACAATGTGAAAGGTGTGTTGCAGAACCCGTGAGAACCTGGACTGAGCACACCACGAGGTGTCAAGAACAACAGAGACACATGACCACAAGGATGGCAAGGGCAGGCATATATCTGGATAGGTTGTCTTTTCGTTCTGGTATCAGAAGAATATCCATTTTGTTCACTCAAGTCTAATTATTTCTTGTTAGTGCGTAAAGCTCTGCTGACTAACATTTATGAGGTCACTGTACATACTGGCCTACTAACTTTTCTCAGTGTCGTACACAACATTTTCAGAGGATAATGCTCCCCCTATTTGTCATTATCTCAAGTACATTCCTTCCAAAAAGCATCCCACGTTTTTACTTGGATGCATTTTACGATACAGGTTACATTTAGAACACAAATTTTTTTCAAATAATTGAAATATTTTTTTTAAAAATGCATAACTTATGTTATGCATTTTGTAAATGTATCTGGAATAGATTTGTATGGAAGTATATAATTTGGGAAAATTTCACAGTAGACAATAACGTCTTTGCTTGATCATTCAGTGTTTTTCCTTTTACAGTCTCTGAACAATTGTGTATTGATGTATTAACTAATCAGCATTATTCTTTCATGTTAACTGACAAAGAATATTTATTGTGAAACAGGTGATTTATTATGGGATCATTTCCTTAAATTTGGGGATGTTTATTTCCTAGCGATTGATTCGTATTTTTTTCATGGGGCTTTTGTGAATGGTACCTGTTATTCGGCATCGTGTATGCCGAGGGCAATGAATGTGCCACTCCCAACTTGTGAGCTTGTACCATTGGTCTCAATTGCCATTACCATGAGTCCATCAGGAGTGCACCCACAAGTTCTATTGGTTACTTACTTGAAATGGGAAATTATAGTTTACACAATTCTCTCTGTACCTAGCGTTAGCCTTGAGCAATTTCATAGGCTGTCGGTAAGACTAGCGCTTACAGCGTTGGGCTAGCAACAAACTAGTTGGAAAATCTTTTGATGCCGTTAACGGTAATTGTTCCAGGGCCGTTGATAATGGCAGCCTTGGTTGTGACCCCATTCTCTAAGGGTGTCTCAGGGATGGTTGAGATATGCAAAAAAAACATTTCAAGTCTACACATGGAGACTGTCGTTATAAATACATGCTCAATGGTAACTCTGGACACAATTTTACAGATAAGTTAAATAATTCTGTTTTACACTTCAATGCCATGTTTACAGATTCCATCCAACCATCTTGTGGTAAAACTGTACCTAGGTGTCTCCCAGAGGGTTATTCCCTTCTTGAGTTATCAGGTGAGGTAATTTTACCCGCAAACTAATGCTTGTGATTAATCTGATTTGTGGTTTCCTGCAACACAAATACCTATTATTTACCCATACATAGTCATACATAGTAGGCCCCTTAGTCACTCTTGTCATTTCCTGGCAGGTAGGCAGGGTTGAACAGAGAGAGGCTGGGGGACAGATCAACAAGTTGCCTCAGACTCATGTCTGCTCAAAGCACCCATGTGTGAAATTGATTCTGCCCTCTGCCAACCAACCACGCTGACACACACATACACACACACACACACACACACACACACACACACACACACACACTAAGGAACTTCTTAACAGCAAGTGCTCTGATGTTATGATGCATTGTATTCTATAGTCTCTGTTGTCCTATCCATCTCAGTAATACACCATGGTGATTGATCTGGGGGTCAACAATAAGAAAGAGTTGAGAACTGGGGATAAGAGAGGAAATTAGATAAGAACAGAGGAGAACCTGGGATAACAGAGGAGAACAGAGGAGAACAAATGAGAACAGGGGAGAACAGTGTAGATCTGATGAGAACAGACTATTGCAAATATCCACAGTACCCTTGTAGTCACTGTGGATGTGGTTGACTGACTACGACTGATGCTACAGCCTCCTCCAGGGTGTTTTGGGACACCAGAAAGGGAGGAAGAGATGTAATTACCCTCAATTAAGAAACTCGTTAAAATGATTAACAGGCCCTCGGTCTGTTTTCAGGTCTGCTGTATGTCTTAGATATCAAAATGATGAGAAGGAGCAGATTTGTTGATGAGTTTTGATATCTCACTTCAAGGGCCACTTTCACGTGCATACTTTCACAGAAACAGATCAAGCCTGAGTAAAAAAATTCAAGCTCAATAGAAATTCTCCATTGAGCTTGATTTTTTGAGTAGAGGACTGTGCTTTATTTGAAACCTGGCCCGAAATGTCAACCACTTTTAACGTTAGCGTTTAAAGAAAACCTTTCTACCTGAAGGTGTCCTAAACATGGCCAGAAAGGTCAATAGTTTAATGTATTGAACATTTGATTGTTTTCAAAACACCTGGGTCCATTTTAGAATAATCGGCAGAAACCTTTGCGTTTTGGTCATACTGTATCCTATTTTCAGTTGAATAACATCTGAGATTCTTTTTCCTGCTTGACTTTTTTTCAGTTGAATTGTGTCTTACAAAAAAACTATTGAGGAATTTCAAACATGACTGTCATGCTGGACTCAGGTAGTGAGGGGTGTCTTTATTTTCATTGTAGAGATGCTGGAGGATTAGATAAACCTTACCCTTCAGCTACTTGACTGTCATTGGGATAAAATCAGACTGGTTATTAACTCAGCTATAGAAGTTTTGTCTCAGACTGGAGATTGAAAAAATTATTTAAATCGTGCAAGCAGTTATGTGAGTAAACATGCGTAATCAGTCTGGACTGCCACCAGAACCCGGAGAACAATAGAACTGCAATAGAACTGCAAGAATGACTGGGATGGCACCGTGTTCGTGCAAAGACAATACATTGTGACTTCTTTCGAAGAGGTCACCCCTCACAGCAAATGGAGTTCTATTACTGACTGTACATATTCACAACAATAGCCGAATGTCTTTGTACAGAATGCTGACGTTGTGTGTTTTGTAGTGGAGATAATATTTACCATTGCTCTATGCAAGACTAACACTTTACAGTTGTGACATAGTGCTTACGCCCATACTGGGTTCCTCAGTGAGGAGGGGACATTAACAGCCAGTAAGGTGAATAAACGGAGTGCATATGTTACAAGATTGATGATTCTGTTTGATTGTATTTTTTTTTTGTCCAGCCATGTGTCTTCTCCTGAACACTATCTGGTAATAGACTTGAATTGCGTTGCGCAATAATAAAAAATATAAATACAGTAAATATCTTGGTGTAACAAAATGTTCAAAGGCATCCAAGTCTTCAAACTCAAGCCTCTTTGGTTCTGCTTCCTGCTTACTACCTAACTCTTAGCCTGATAGGGAGCATGTGAGCCTGCAGTGTTTTGTTCAAGACTAAGCTCTTACGGAAAAACATCTAAAGAAACTGTGGGGTATAAAATAAATTCCAGTGACAACCCATATGTGTTTTGAGCAATAACTATGACAATAATAGTATTGATTGAATATTAGCTTGTCTGTAAATGACTTTAATTGTAAATAACTAATTGACAGAGGAAATTCCCCATTTTAGTAGCGGTATTATAACATATGACTTTGTTGATGGTCGGCTGAGGGCTTGTCACTGACAGGTGCCAGGCATCTGGGCTGAGGGAAGCAACAAAGGCCTGTTTAGATCTGCGGCTGCTATCCATATCTCACAGGTTGGAACCTCCCAAAATATCTTCACCGCTAACCGCTAAACGCTAACCCATTGAGAGGACCATACCTAGTCTCTCCTTTTATTTATTTCATTAGTTAAAATGATGGAATCCTACCTTGTTTCATACCTTCCCCAATGAACTGACATTCTGTCCATGGAATGTAGAGCTATGTCGTTTAGGTTATCATGCTGTGCTGAGTTAAATATGTTTGCTATACTGCCCCCTGCTGACATTTTGTGATATTACACCAGAAGCAGAAAATAAAGTAGCTGCTAGTAGTGTTACTGTATGGTTTTTGTCTTTTTTTCATTCATATTTTGATTTGGACAACAAGTCTTGCAGAGTAACCTAAGACAGCAGAATTGTCTGTTGTTGTATTAGAAACATCTTAACGTTTAGAGGTTCTCTCTGGTCACATGATCACCAAATTGAGATGACCAGCCTCCTCCAAAAACTTGACTTATTTTAAAAAAGTGATCTCACCACATCCCAGACTAATCGCCATCAGTCACAATAAATGAATAGGCTAGAATCAGCTGCCACAATTCTTTTTTTGCAACAGGGGAACTCAACTGAACCCGAGATTTCAAATGTATTGCCATTATGTCCAGAATGCACTTTTTAGCTACACGCTTTACCATCCTTTTACTGATATAGACATCACCTTGAGAGGTCATGAGGGCATATTTATGAACGCAGTCGTCCGTGGTATGCACTCTTCATTCCCTTCACTGAGAGTTCCGGAATCGTACAGTGCCAAGAATAACTGTGCTTCACCTGTGGTACAAGGACCCCTAACAATTCCAAACATGCACTCACATTCACACACGCGCAAACACACATATTTTGTGTCATTAGTACATTTCACATTTTGCATGGTGAAACGTGTACACTCAGTAAAAGAATTCCCCGAAGTCTCCGAGCTTGTTTTTCAAATGTTGTGCTTGTCTCATTAAAGTTATTTTCAGAGAAAAGCAATGAGGAGAATAATGATGCAGAAAAAAAGAGAGATGATGGTCGAATTCCACTTGATTTGTTTCCTTGGTAACCTGAAGGAAAATTGCATCTGAATTTGCAGAGAAATTAACTCCTGAGACTGATATCACTAAGCTCACAGGGTTGGCCTCTTAATTCACATACACAGCTTTGATTCATCTGTGGAATTGCATACAGTAAATACACCCCCTGGAATGTGGTCTTTTTTGGACCCATGGATGGATATTGGGGCTGAATTCCAACCATTTTCATTGATAAAGTAACAAACAGATCACGCAAAAAAATTACTTTATACAATTAACTATTATACACACCACTGGGAATCTACATAGGACAGGTAGTCCCACAAAATTAGGTTACCCTTATTTGTCAATGGTGCTAAAGTGAAGATTACATATCCGTGTCCAAATATGTGAAAACTTTACATGGTGTGTACTTATTTTTCACATGACTGTAAGACTGTTGGGTAGACCATCAAAAATGGTCATGTGTTGTTTTGTGTTGCCTTACAGTAAGTTGGGGATCTCTGACCATGATAGTCTGGAGTCGGCTATTTTACAAAATGGTGGCTTAGAGTCTGTGAGGAATGAAAAGCAACAAGGAAATGCCCACTGCTTTGGAAACTTACAGATCTTTCTACTGGGCAAAGACACACCTTTTCGGCAATTGTGCTTACTGTCTCAATCTGCCTCCGTGACAAAACAAACTGAAGTACGTTCCAAAGCCAGACACCTCACTGTGACCTGCCAAAACCTCTCTCCTCTATCACCACAAAAATAGTCATAATTCTGACCCTACTAGGGATTTTTCCTAATCACTGTTTCATGTTGTTGCTTAGTCTCTGTGGTTTTAGAATGGGTATCTGTGCAAACACTTTGTTATAACTGCTGATGTTAAAAGGGGTTCATGAAATAAATTTGATTGATTAATTAAATGCCTCAAAATGTATCTTTAAAAAGATAACAGTTGGCGAAAGATAGAGGCACAGGTACTGTTGAATCTTTTCATTGAGTTGTACCGACTGTGTTCTCTGTGGAAAAGATCCATCTAATTAAGGAACTGTTACTTTTAACCCTGAACAACCCTGTGTTGACTTGTTTAAGAAGAGGACGCAGTGAAGGCTTTGTATTCCAAGTCTGGTTGTGATGAGTCTCAGTGTCTACAGTAGATGGTGCTGATCAGTTATTTTAGATATCATAATTCCGTTTCTAGTAACAGAAAATAGAGCTAATTATTATTATTGTAATAACATCAAAACAAATTATCATCATTTACAATTATGTGCATGACATGTTTTGCCATTTCAGCAACACAGATCCATGTGTAACCCTTTTAGTTACTGTATGTATTCATTAATTCATTCATGTCTCAGACATACTTAATTGGAATGCAAAACACCTGCAAGTGGGGAAAAGCTATGCATTTGTTAGAGATGGAATTTATTAGTAATTCATTTTAGTCACTCGCAGCAGAGAATAGAAATGAACGTCTGACAAAAGAAGGGTCGATTTTAGGAGTGACCATTGAGATATAGATATCTACCAGAGATAGATATCTACCAGAGAACAGTTTAAGGAATGAGATCTGCCTAAAAAGGACATGTAAATAAATTCTCGGTGTGGCTGGCATTGTGAATGTAGCCAGGTACAGTTAACCATAATCTGAAGCCCTCTTCACGTAAGACTGGGCAAAGTGATTACAGAGGACTCAAATTAATTGTATCACTGTAAAGCAGGAAGTGAGTGGGATGAAAAGGAGGTACTCTTGGGATTACCTCCACCATTACGACGGTGAGGCCCGCCACAATCTAGAAGAGACCATTACGAGTGGTTGGTCCTATTATTGGACACTGACGCTTGTACACCTTCAGCTTGACCACAGAGATGCTTGTACATTTCCAAATGACAGTGTAGCAACGATAGTACACCATTGATAAATGGCACAGAGAGCCTTGCTTCTTGTTTTCAGATATTTAATATCTAACGTACACCCTCACAATGTGTACAAAACGTTGAGAAACAAATGTATGAATTGGAGAACATCTTGTAAAATTATGATAAATACCTTTAAGCAAGGAATTAATAAGCCAATGTTGTAACAAATTGAGCACTTAGTCATACTTCATTGAACTCATTAGCCCTGCCTCACCTCTTAATCACTCATTGTTTCTCGTACTTGTTCTCTCTCACACACACACACAAACACTTTTCCCACTGCTTGTCTTTTCCCATTAAGCAGTGGGGGTCTTTACCAACGCTACATACCTTCGACAGGCTTTTCATCTCTTGGTGTTGATTGCCGATATTATGATTGTAAAGTATTCTCCCTGTTAAATTCCATAGAAACACAAGGTAGCTCTCTCTTATATAACTACATTTAGCTCCTTAAATAACTCTGCTTTATATAGCTACATTTAGCTCCTTGACTAACTCCCTCTAATATAGCTACATTTAGTTCCTTAAATATCCCCCATATATAGTTACAAATAACTCCTCCTTATATAGCTCCACCTAGATCCTTAAATAGCACCCTGTTATATAACTACCCCTAGCTCCTTAAATAGCTCCTGCTTGTATAGCTACACTATAAGAAACGATGGGGATGAAACATCTGTGAAAATATTTTTATGTGTTCAAGGTAAAAATAGATTAGTCTGTTTCTATGTAAATATGTTTATTTTTTAATACAGGACACAATGTATTGTGAATTATAGTAATATACTTCACCAGCAGAGGATGCTGTCATCTCCATCATCATCACTGTTGTGCCTAGAGAAACCTCCTTCAGGAGGGTACATTGTCACCATTTATTCCCCAACCCTGCCACCTTCAATCTCTATCCAGAGTCCTTCTACTACATTAATCATCTTGACGTGTCACTCAGCCATCTCTTCCAAAGATTAACCCATAAATTCAGTAAGCTCAATGTCAAGCAACACAATACAATGATGTTCCAAATAATACCATTGTTATCTTCCCCTGGCTAATGATAATTATGTTTGCCGGGTGCACTTGTAAAAGAGAACATGTTCTCAATGTGTTGCCCTGAGTAAAGAAAAGTAAACAAAAAATTTAAAGTGCTATTTTCCAAGTGCACAGAATTTTTGTCAAAATCTCTTGGTAAAAGCCAATCCTGTGAACGCTCAGGATTTTCCTGACATCACTGGACTGCATTCCGTTTTCTAGCCTGGTCTCCCTGTGGTCCGTGGTGTACCCCGGTTCATTCCAGGCCTTAATTGACTGTGGGACCAGGACCCTTAAAGGTCACAGTCATGAGAATAAAAGTGCCATTGATGACCTGTCACAGACTTCCATGTATGTCCTGTAATGAGATCAGTGAAAAAGCCTCTTGGCCCGGGATGACAACGAGGTGTGAACGCTGAGACTGGTGATCTACAGTAACGTATGGAAGCCCTGAAGCCCGAGGCAGTAAACATTTATTTGGGCCTAGCGACTAAGTTTATCTTGTTTGATCGACTTAGTATCTTGTTTGAACAACTTAGAAAAAAAATTATGACAAAAACATTTTTTTTTCTATTTTCCTACTAATTGTTTTTTTTTGCTAAGTCGTTCAAACGAGATACTAAGTCGTTCAAACAAGATACTAAGTCATTCAAATTAGATGATCATTAGTATGTTTAATTAGGCCAAATTCATTATGCAGCACCATTACAAGGCCATGTAATGGTTGCTACAGCCCATTGTTCTTTGATTCCGTCCATTGATGGGCCTATAATTGTTCATTAATAGTTCTTTGAAACCCTAACGCAAGGCTATCTCCGAAGCGTTAAGTCAGAACACTGAATAATCGGCTGAATGGTGGCACATTGGCATGAGGTGAGGGCGCATCAAGTGTGCCATGACATTTTGCTCAAATGATAAAACATTGTATGTAATACAAAACAGGATTGTTCCATAAATATTCAATCCAGGCAACATTGCAATGAATAAAAGTTGCAAAAATAAAACTTTTAATCAGGTAGTCTTGTTTAAGTGTGTAAGTGATGGGTGTAAGACATATCTGCTTGGAGGAGAACACATAGACCTCTCTGTGTTCACATGTCCACACTAGGGTGAGGCACACCATGTTGGTGGCAGAACACATGGGACTGGTTTCAGAGACCCAGATTAATACCAGTCTAGGACAAAAAAAACGAGCTCAATGGAAGCATCTTTTGGTGTGGTTCATGCGGGATATTATGGAAGAACAGTATTACCCGGACCCTACGAAGAAACTAGAGAGGAAAGTCGCGGGGTGAGAGTCCTTCTCCAGTTATTTAGTTGAGCCTTTGGTTTGTAGATTTTTCCATCTGAAGCAGCCTTCCAAATCCAAAGCCCTGGCTGACACTGTAGCATCTTGTTGTCTCTCTCTAGGTCAACACCCTTTCATCCTCGCATTGTCGACATGAGCTGAGGTGCGTTTACTGTGGCTGTCGAGGTCAGAGATTCGCTGGCTACAGGAGGCAGACGTAGTGGTGATGGCCTGTACTGTAGTGTCCAGTCCAGCGATAGCAGTCTTTCAAGTGCAGCGAAAAGAGATACGCGGATACCATCCCTTGGTAGGCTAATCACTGGACATCTCTTCACAAAAAGACGCGTTATTCATTCAAAACATATATTTTGTGTTGTTGGCCTTGTGTATCCTGTGCATTTCACACAAGCCGAAACGAGAGAGCAGCTGGGTTAGGCTCCTCTGTCTGACACAACCCCCACCAATGCCAACATGCACTGCTGCTACGTGCGAGGCCCCCAGGCAATGCTGGTATGCTGCAAACAAGACTTGGCGGTGAAGATTAAAGGTCGCAAATTGTAATAGCCTACCATAATCCGACACTGTAATATCACTACTGATGTACACACACTGTAACATAATCTTGAAACAAACAGACACATCTCACAGGCTTGCTGGTCACATCACGGCCTGTTATACAAGCTTTATACCCACCTGATTTGTTGGATTCTGTGATATGTCAATAATTTTCCTGGATTTTGCAGAAATCCTGGTTGTAGGACATCAGTCTGTAATCTGTACTGAGAACGTCATGGATCAACGGTGGAAGTCAAGGAGAAAAGAGGAGGAACGACTTAACAGATTGCAGAGAACGAAGGACAGAGGATGAAGAAGTGGACGAGCATGTGTGTGTGTGTGTGTGTGTGTGTGTGTGTGTGTGTGTGTGTGTGTGGCCACAGATTGAGTAGGGTTGTGACAACCAGGTAGCAGTATGTAAACTATTATCCAATCCATTATCCAAAGTAATTACATGTTGCCATTACATGTACTTACACTGTTGACCCTGTGTAATTACCTGAAGGCCATCTTCGCCAAAAAGCTTCTATTGAATTGTGAGGATTTGGTGTCTTTATTGATTAATTGATTGAGAGGTGGTGTTTATTCCATTCCCTTTACTCTGGCGACACTTAATTTCCATGTTAAAATCTCAGAAAATGTAGAGTGATGTAAACAAGACCTTAGGAAGTATCACATTCAGCTCTACTGCCGCGTGTGGATCTGGAACACAACAACATCTTAAGTCAAATTTAATTGTCAGAACAATAGGAGTAGCTTCAAGATGCTTTTGGGAGAATGGCCCTGGGATATGGGAAATACAGGCAAGGCTTGTTTTCCAGTCTCAAGACGTTAGATTTTGTTGTGTTTTGCATGTTTGAAGACAACTTTGTTGGTAGGCCTACTGTATTAAGTTTCTGCACAGCACATGGCATATTGCTCGATTTTCCCAATGAGTGACCGCAGCAATTTTGCGTGGTGTGAAACATGCCGGTTTAAAGTCACATGCTTTGGAAAATATTTTGCAAACTAATTCTAGCGTTTTATTCTCTCTCGTAATGTAAACACGCGCTTATTTTTAATATTTTATTTCAGGCATTTTATGAGTTTTTGGATAGGAGATTGGTAAAAGAGTAGAGGGTTTTTGTTGGAAGAGCAGGTTGGATATAAGGTTTGGACCAGTACGCCAAAATGTCTTGGCGCCGCCCCTGCCCCTCTAACTTCATTATCAAGAACCACTCGTCAGAGTCTGAGTAGAGAACAAATACATGTGATGTACAAGTGCATAGAGGTTCACTGCACCTCAGATCATAGGATAGGTTGACTAAAGATCCTTATAAAGTTAAATATACAGCCACTTTTTACTGCATAACTGCAAAAAAAACCGTATCTATTAACTAAAACATATTTTTATAAGGCTGTGCAGCAAATGACATATTGTTAGTCTTACAGAATATATAGCATTATGCCAAATATTATGTAATTACTAGGATAAAGAAGACAGACATGTTAATTTTAAATGTGTAACAAAATTTTGCTATAATCTCAAAGTCACAAAGGCACATTGTAAATGTTTAATTGCTAAATGTCATTATAACCTTGCAGGGCATCTTTAGCACCCAATATTCCCGATTTCTTTCCTATGTAGTGGTTCCTATGTGTGTGTGTGTGTTAGTGAGAGGGAGAGATAGAGAGTGGGAGAGAGAGTCGCGGAGCTTGTACAGCGTAGGCCACTTATTCCCTATCACGATCTTAACTAAATTGGAAACAGAATGGCAAAATGCTAATTTTTTTTGCGTCTATGATTTCAAGGACAACAAATTCACCCACAAATAAATGACCAAGCCATTAGGTAACCCTAACTGTAAGTTGTTGGTGCTTTTAATTTACAGGGCTCGCTCCCGTTTCGAGCCGCGCGCTCTTTCCATCTTCTTGACAGGCAGCAGCACGCCGTAGTTGTTCCATTGGATTCAACTTTCACATCTGGATCAATTTCTGTTGGGAGAATTTTTTGAAATTAAGCTACATTACACCCTGTGTTCCAGGTGAGTTCTCCTCGTTTTGTGATTAAAATATTTGAGTTCCTAGCTCTGCCTCGGCTAATCTTGTAAGTAGGCTAGTCGAGTCTAGATTGGAGAGTTCATGCCAGTGGGGATATCCCTCAAACATTTCTGCACAGCTAGGAATTGAGAGTACCAGCCGGTCTTTTGAACCCGTTCACCATACACTCCAAATTGTCTCTGATGCAGTATAAATGGCTGTAATAGAGTATGTTGCGCGTCAATGGATACTAATTGCGGTCTTTGTTAACATACTATAAATGCAATAAATGGTATTATAATAATGTATGGTGTTTTTTTCCTCCGAGAAATTGTTTCCAGGAGCCGAATACTGTATTCATCTGGGCATTTATTCTATGCTTTCAAACTGTGTATTGCTATATATTCCCTTAGGTACAAATAGATCTACCTACGTTTTGAAAAGAAACGCAAAATCATCAGATTGATAAATTATGGTTCCATATTCTTGTCTTTGGTGTGTAGGTGTATGCAGCTATGAGGCATAAAGACAACATTTTTCATTGTCTGCTCATCTGCTTCTCGCTAACGGTCCTCTGGCAAACGAGGTAAGTCATTACCTTGAATAAAAGAAAAGAAAACACAGAATTATGTTTTTTTTTACATTGAAAGAAATCTGAATGCAGCCCACCACGATGTTTATCTAGGGATTTTATTTTAATTAAAATGTTCTAACCGTATATATTAAATTATTTGCATTAAAACGTTAGGGCACATATTTTATTAGCCTAGGTTACGTATAGACTACTGGTGTGTATTTATCATTGGGGTGAACATTCGGCTTTGTCGATGTTGGGGGCTTTGTGAAATTTAAGAGAGGTGATTTTCGGATTAAGTTCCTATGGGTGGCGATAGAGTACAACCACTATTCTCAGACAGAAAAAGCAATGCTGACATCAGATGCCATGAAGAAGAGCTCTTGATTAAAGCAACACTCGGGTACGAAGTGTTTACCGTAGAGCGTGTGTCATTATATGCAAATTGCTTTATTTCAGTGCTCAAGAATGACATTATCAAAATCGTACCTATTGTTCCAAGCATTGTTGTAAATATTGGGAGATGTCTTGCTGTATTGCCATCTTAAGCTGGCAGCCAGTACAGTACAAAGACATATGCTACATGAAGTCTACATAAATCATAGTAAAGTATTGCAATTATCAGATTGACTGGGAAGTCTTATAGTTCCAGAATTTTCCAAAATGTTTTGCATGTTGTTCCAGCATTTTTGAATGTACTGTAGCTTGTTCACGTATATTACCCAATCAACCAAGAAACCAATATGTCAGCCAATTGATTAACCAATCATTTCTCCACATCAATCACATTAAATAAGAGCACATTTCATTCATTTAGGCTTCTTCTGAATTTTGGATTCATGAATATTCAGCTCTGATCATATTTGCATATTCAATTGTGTTTCTGCTCCAAGATCAAATAGCACACAAATGTTCAGCTTTGAACCGGGTCATCTGGGAAGAGGGTGATTGAGATAGAGGGCTATGTGTTTGTTTCTGTGTGATCCAGCTCTCTGTCCCTGAAATCCCTACAAAGTTAGTGCAACCTGAAAAATCAGTCCTCACAAGTTTTCTTTTGTCAAATACCCAGTAGGGAAAATGTGATTTCTGACTTAGGTGTAGTAAGACAATTGGGCATAGTGTTAGAATTGGGGTTACTTTACGTTTGGGCATTTAGGTTAGGTTTAGGCGTTAGGGCTTGGTTATGTTTAGGGATAAAGGTTAGGTCATTAAGTTTAAGGTTAGGATTATGTTTTGGGCTAGGGGATATGGAACGTGGTTTTCTGGATCAGGTTCAGATTTCACCCCAAGGAAAACAAATGTGTGTTCTAAGTACTTTTTTTCATTGTCTTGTTTCATTAATTCCCTGTGGAGTAACAGCATTTAGACCATGTCAACCTGACACTGTTGTTTGCCTCCCAGACTGGTGATTGCTGATCCTACAACAGATGCCTTCAAGAACAACATCACTCTGTTCACTCGGATCCTCGACAGACTTCTAGATGGCTATGATAATCGCCTTCGACCCGGCCTCGGGGGTGAGGAATATCTCTTGGTTTCATTTTCTGTGAGAAAAAAACGCTTTCTGTGTTCAGGGTCTCAGAGTCAGAGAGATGTTTTAGGATCAGTAATACCCTATTAGATTATAATAAACATGGTGACAGAAAGCGAGGGGGTCCTGGTCATAGATCAGTACTCCTACTCCGAAGCACTTCATGATTATGGTGCTACTTTGTGGAATATTTCATAATATGATTATCAACCTAAATTCACAACACAGATTGTGATGCCTTGAACTTTGTTGCTGGATTGATTTGATCATTTTTTTTGTCAGGTGTAGGGATCCTTAGTGGCATGTTTCCGCTTGACAGTCAGTTTCATGAACATGTCCATTTCTCATGACATTTATTGGTGCTGCATATGAACCTATATGAACCTACATTATCCGTCAATAGCGTTTCTCCAAATCCTCAGTAAATGGCTATTCTACTCCCTGAACAGTGGCCTTTGACCTGAGTCATGGAACGGTACCACTGCTAAGAAATTCTTAGGCATGAACCCTCGTAGAGTGCCTGGCTTCAGCACTTACACCAGCCGTGGTACAGTATATTGGCAACGTAACCCTAACCCTAACCTAACCCTCACCTCAAGATACCTCATTGCCATTATAAACCGGTTATCAAAGCACTTAGAGCAGTTAGAAGTAATGTGATGTTATACCCGTGGCATATCGTCTCATATACCAAAGGCTTTCCGCCAATCAGCATTCAGGATTTGAAAAACCCGGTTTATAATATTCAGTAATCAATGGGGGTATATAATTTATTTATTTGTGAAAATAAATAATGAAGAAACCAAGGGTCCTAGCTTTAACACGGGAAATTGCCTTGTCCTTTTACCACTAGTTTTAAAAATGTTGCTGGTCTACGACATTGAGGATGTCTCACCTGGGAAAACAGCTGACAGTTGCTATAGTAGCATGATGGTCTATTACAGAAGAAATAAAAGCAGCTTTATGAAGGGCAAATCATTAAATCCCACCACCATAATTCTGGGATTTTGCTTATGCTTGGACATAGAGGTGCATATCCATAAAAAATAATGGGTATTGATTTAATGATGTCATGGTGTATATGTTCCTTATCCGTCATCCTTCTACTTTGTGTTATTTGGTCTGCAATGCTCTTTCAACCCATAAGCCCTTAATGTCAGCATATTGCTAAATCCCTCAGAGACCTTCTGTGTTCATTCCAACACCCAGCAATCATCAGCATCACATTCTGTAAATGTGACAAACAGGTCATAAACATTTCTTTTGTGCTAGGTGCGGATAAAGGATATTAGCCAATAAACCAGGTGGTAGTCACAGGGGCATTTTGAAGAGGGACAGAAGATGGTGGTGTGAGGAATGACAAGTACTGTAGTTCCGTGTTGGTTTAGCTAGTCAGCTACGTCCATAAATGGGAGGTGGGGCACTTCCACCCAGTTTTTCTGTCCTCATATAAAATGTATTTAAACGTTAGTGGTAACAGATGAAAGTGGAACACAAATAGAGACAGCATTTAGATTTATGATATCTAACCTTCCCTCAGGTACATAGCAGATTGATTTCTGTTTCACTGAGGTGGGCATGTTTGTACTGTATATGATTCCCATTATGTGTTTGTCAGTCCTATTTTGCAAATGGGGGAAATCTCCCGTGCATCCTTTTTGGCCAATATCTCTTAATTGTTAATTTACGGCTGTCCTTTTTCTCAGTGACCCGTCCATAGTGACATTGGTCTCTGCACACAGCCATCATATATTTCGAAAGGCATAATTTGTACATCCTTTTTTATCTTCAACCTTAATTTGTAGTTGGACGTAGCTGTTGAAATAACCTTGTTTGCTTTCGGTTCTCCTCGTCGGTAAGCTTTGACCTGCCCACACTTACACTGAACCTTCCAAACAGCCGTCTTTAATAGCATCGTCTGACTGGCCCTGGACTGGAGAAACACATTATTCTCTCTGTCTCGTTAGGTTTCCCTGCAATTTCGGCGATTCTCTGTATCTGAATAGGGACCGTACCGTAGTTTGAGGTGGTTTTTAGTAATGCATAAAGACTCATCCTGTTTGAGGGCTTGCCTCTTGTGTCCCAAAGCAGCGATTGTCACACTTAAAAAGGTTTCACTGGCCCCCGCTGAGAGGATTGGGCTGAGATAGGGATTTGATTGCTGAGAGTGTGGGGGAGAAATGGCTGGAAGTCTTATCGCTTTTTGAGTTTCCCCTCGATCTAAGTCACTGTGACTGTGATAACTTGTAGCTGGCTGTTCCGGTTATGTGAGATGGTGTAGCATGAAGTTCCACATAGTAATACACACACACTCCACATTGGTTTGACATATCTGTGGCAGTACATTGCTGTACATCTTTTGGTACTACAATGTGTAAAACCCCCATGTTCCCAACTAAGATGCTAATAGCTTCAAATCATATCCTAACCTTTAATACTTCTTTTTTTCTCTTTTTCTCTGTGACTGTTAGTGCTATGCAGGGTTTTTTTTTGTCACCTGTGCACTAAGGGTTAAGATTTAATTGCTGCAGGAAACACTTAATTCCTCTCATTTACTGTTTAGATTATTTGGGTAATGAGACCTACCTACGTACAGCATAAAGCTACGGTTAGACCTTCATTTGAATCCTTCATTTGAAACCGACTGAGGTATATTTTCTCATTTTTTCTCCACAATCTCCTTCACAACACAATCTTATACTACCTGTAAACATTAGCTTGTGTGTGTCTGTGTGTGCATGTGTGATTATTCGTGTTTTCACCTTTAACCTGAAAAGAACCAATATATTTTGGCCCCTAAAACCTCAAACAGGGGTAGTATTTTGCACTGAATTAGAAAATCCCAAAACATAAATCTCACATATATAGTAAATGTTGATATTTCCTAAACCGAATGTTTTATGCATTTAATATTTAGAACAGTTATTTTGATCAATGTCATCCATTACAACTCGCAGTGGATACGTTGGTCTAATTAATTTTAAGTGTTTTGTTTCTGTGATACTCAAGGGCTGTGAGATTATGCCACTGTCAGATGTAGTTGTAATGGTTTGGTAGGAGCACCAGTGTTATGAGATTTATGTTGTGGACTGTACTGATCTCTCTTTTGTAAAGCTTGTTTTTGTCTTCTGTGGAATTCTTACATTGACCATCAGGGGTCCCGTGTAGCTGTAAGATGAGACTCTCAACTTGATGTAGGGACATTGAAATATAAATTATGTATTATTTATGCAGTGCCTTCAGAAATTATTCAGACCCCTTGGCTTTCTCCACATTTCTCCATATTTTTTGCCATCAATATAGACACAATACCCCATAAATCTAAAACACATTTTTAGAAATGTCTTCCAATGTATCGAAAATTAAAACAAACTGAAATATCTCATGTGCCTAAGTATTCAGACCCTTTCTTCAATCAACTCAGCAATTTTGACCTCAAGCGGTCTCTTAGACAAATTTCAGTCAGGCTTCCAACCTCACTACAGTACTGAAACGGCCCTGATTAAAGTTTTAAATGATATACGGCTGAATACTGATTCGGATAAAATAACAGTTCAGGTTCTATTAGATCTCAGTGCAGCATTTGACACTGTAGATCATAGAACAATTATAGATAGGCTGGAAAATTGGGTAGGACTCTCCGGGACAGTCCTTGATTGGTTCAGATCTTATCTAGATAGCCGGAGTTACTTTGTCACCATTGGTAATCATGAATCTGATAGGGTGGCTATGAAATGCGGGATTCCCCAGGGATCAGTACTCGGACCACTTCTGTTCAATCTCTATATGCTACCTCTGGGCCAAATTCTACAGAACAACAACATTAAGTATCATAGCTATGCCGATGATACTCAAATATATATGGCTCTCGAACCGTATGACAGCTCAGTAGACTGACTGTGTCACTGTATAGAGCACATAAATACCTGGATGAACCAAAATTGTCTACAATTAAACCAAGATAAATCAAAGATTATTGTGTTTGGCAACAAAAATAAAATAACTAATATTAGTAAAGAGCTGGATTCTCGGGCCCTAAAAACCAGGGACCAAGTGCGTAATCTTGGTGTTCTGATAGACCCAGACCTCACATTTAACAGTCAAATCAAAGCGGTCACCAAAACAGCATTCTATCATCTTAAAAATATAGCCAGAATCAAGGGCTTGGTGTCCCAAACAGACCAAGAGAAGCTCATCCATGCTTTTATCTCTAGTAGGGTTGACTACTGTAATGGCCTCTTAACTGGACTCCCCAAAAAGACAGTAAAACAGCTGCAGCTCATTCAGAATGCTGCTGCTAGAATGTTAACCAGGACCAAGAGAACAGGGCACATCACTCTGGTTCTTAAATCTTTGCACTGGCTTCCAGTCAGTTACAGAATATATTTTAAAGCGGTGCTTTTAGTTTATAAATCACTGAATGGTCTAGGCCCCGAATACATCTCTGATATGTTTGAAGAATATAAACTGAGCAGGGCTCTTAGATCCATGAACTCAGGTCAGCTAGTAGAGACCAGAGTCCAAACTAAACATGGCCAAGCTGCGTTTAGCAGTTATGCTGCACACAACTGGAATAAACTACCAGAAGATCTTAGACATGCCCCAAACGTATCAATTTTCAAATCCAGGTTAAAAACACTTCTCTTTTAACGTGCCTGTAACCGAGTGGTTTAAACTTAACCACACTGTTCAGTCTTACAGCTTTTATAGCTTCCTATGTTTTTATCCCGTTTTTATTCTATTTCTATTTTATTATTCAATGTTTTATTATTATGATGTTATTTTGATGTTTTCATTTGAGTATTTGTTTTTATGCTATTGTATTTTTCTTTTTCTTTGTTAAACACATTGAATTGCTTCTATGTATGAATTGTGCTATATAAATTAACTTGCTTGCTTTCTTTGCACTACACTCCAAATTGAGCTCAGATGCATCTTTTGTCTTGTGATCATCCTTGTGATGTCTCTTGAACTTGATTGGAGTTCACCTGTAATAAATTTAATTGATTGGACATGTTTTAGAAAGGCACATGTCAATATAAGGTCCCACACTTCACAGTGCATGTGACATACGAAAATACAGTATGTACTGCCGAATTCATGACCACCCGAGCCCATTCCTTCCAAACTGCCACCAGGAGGCGGCCCCAAAGATGCTGCCACCTGCCAGGCAAATTGGTTGGTTTCTCTTCTTGATTGCCCTCTCACCCCCTAAAAACCTACAGTGTGTCCATTCCCTGTGTCCTATCCTGTTAGAAATATATGTTATTCTTGGTTGTAATGTCTGCCAGGCTCACAGGAGCAAAATCTGGGGTTGCTCCATATCTATTATATCTATTACTCTGTCATTCTCTGGGTAAATACATCTAACACAGTGTTTCTATCACAAAAATAATAATAATTCTATTTCACATATTTAGCTTGCCGCTATATTATTTCAAATTCCTCCATATTAACACACCTCACATAGAACAAATATTGTTACTGAAGACGGGATGAACTAGTAGCAAATTACCTGAAGAAAGAAAAGAAAAACAGCTACAATAGAATGTGATATTTAAGCATTGAAAATATGTGGAATGACAGGGACAAATAGGTATTGCTTAAAGTGTAGTGCTGACTTTTAGTACTACTATCACTACTACCACCAATACTGCTACAATTTTACTACAACCTCTCTCTCTATCCATCCTCCCTTCATTCCTGCACCTCTGTCTCCATCTATCCTCCCTTCATTCTATTACTACCACCACCACTACCACCACCACCACGACCACTATTACTACTACTACTGATACTACTTCTACTACTACCACTACTACTACTACTACCACTACTACTACCACCACTACTACAGTAAGACTACTACTACTACTACTATTACTACCACCACCACCACTACTACTACTACTACTACTACTACTACTGATACTACTTCTACTACTACTACTACTACTACTACCGCTACTACTACTACCACTACTACTACCACCACTACTACAGTAAGACTACTACTACTACTA